>CM072094.1:10908332-10933332 GCA_036850905.1 Luffa acutangula | reverse complement strand
TAGGTCTGCTTCTCACCTAGATCAACTTAAGTTAAATGGAATCTCTATCGTCCTGCTTCTGCTTAAAGAATAAAATATGAAACTTCATACACCTTAAAGTTGTTCATAAGATAGGACGAAAGATAATTTTTTTTGAGGTCCTGATACTCATTATGCCTAGCATTGAATAGACTGGGTATTCACCTTATCAATATCTCAAATCAATGATGGATTTTTTTTAGTGCCTATAATGGGGCACTCGATTCGGACCGAACCTTTTGTCAGGCTACTGTTCTCTTGTTTTGTTCCCTAAAAGTAATGGAGTAAGACATCGATTTCTCAATAAGATCAACTTTTTTGATTACATGATGTACTTCTCTGAAAAACATTGGCGCGCGTGTAAACGAGGTGCTCTACCAACTGAGCTATAGCCCTTGTGCTTGTGATACATATCTTATCATGTAGATGATCCGAACCAATCCATATGCTCCCATTTTTAATAAGATTCCGGCTAGAAGCATACAAGTACTGTAATGTGCCTCTCCGTGGGTATCTGGTAACCATGTATGTAAGGGTATAATCGGTGATTTGACAGCAAAAGCAATAAGAAATCCGATATAGAATAGTATTTCCAGTGCTATAGGATACGGTCTCAACTCGGGAGGAAGAACTGGTAATAGACATAAAACCATCCATTCGGGTTCTATATTTGTTCGAATAAAATGCTTAGCTAATTCCATACGTCTAACCAAAAAATCCTTTCTTCTTCCAACTTTTCGATCTTCCCATTCATTACCCGCGGGTCCTTCTTCCCCTAATTCTTTCCATTCTACCAACGAATAATCTATAATAAGTCGCAAATCCAGATCGGCTAATTGTTCTCGTATAGCACCTGCTCCGGTAGAAATTTCTCGATTTCGAAATGTATCGAAGCCTTGGGTAGTAAAAAAAAGTGGGATGCTGTATTTCCAGGATTGGATTTCATATTCGAATGAACCCCGTAATCGTAAGAAAGTAGGTTTTTTAGCTATGGGCCTAGCAAAAGAAAAATTTGGATAGGATACTATAAGATCTCCCCCTTTCAAAATCGGACGTGAAAGTTTCTTTTCATCCGGCTCAAGTAGTTACATCAAATAAAGGAACCAAGCCGCTGAGTATTGGAAACAAGCTATAGCACTTACTCCCGGTAATTATATTGAAGCACAAAATTGGTTGAAGATCACAAGGCGTTTCAAATAAGAAAACTCTGTTTATTTTTTTTTCTTTATTTTAATTATTAACTGCTATGCTATTATTAAACTTTTCTTTTGATAAATATTTTCAAATATGAATGAATTTTTTATATTTTGTATAAATATATAGCTATTATATTTAGCTAGTATTAGTTAGAAATTAGTATAGTGTTGAACAGGTCGGTGTAACTGTTGAGTTCTATGGCGGTGAACTCAATGGAGTCAGTTATAGTGATCCTGCTACTGTGAAAAAATATGCTAGACGTGCTCAATTGGGTGAAATTTTTGAATTAGATCGTGCTACTTTGAAATCCGATGGGGTTTTTCGTAGCAGTCCAAGGGGTTGGTTTACTTTTGGGCATGCTTCGTTTGCTTTGCTCTTCTTCTTCGGACACATTTGGCATGGTGCTAGAACCTTGTTCAGAGATGTCTTTGCTGGGATTGACCCAGATTTGGACGCTCAAGTAGAATTTGGGGCATTCCAAAAACTTGGAGATCCAACTACAAAAAGAGTATAGTCTGATACAAGATTTCTTTTTTCCTTTATTTTTTGATTTGACATAGATAGGGTACCGGATAAATCTTGATTCGGATTGCTGACTTTTCATTTCTTTGACTCTTGTCTTGGTCTTTTTTTTATCCGGAAAAAGATCCCAACTAAACAGGTATGGAAGCTATAATTGTAAACCGAAATCAAATCTATGGAAGCATTGGTTTATACATTCCTCTTAGTCTCGACTCTAGGAATAATTTTTTTCGCTATCTTTTTTCGCGAACCGCCTAAAGTTCCAACTAAAAAGGTGAAATGATTTCTCATTATCTCAATTGAAGTAATGAGCCTCACAATATTGTGAGGCTCATTACTTCAACTAGTCCCCGTGTTCTTCGAATGGATCTCTTAGTTGTTGAGAGGGTTGCCCAAAAGCAGTATATAAGGCATACCCAGTAAAACTTACAAGTAAACCAGATATAGAGATGGCAACTAGGGTTGCTGTTTCCATTATTATATAATTTCAAGACCACAATGGATCTATGATAAGATCATTTATTTACAACGGAATGGTATACAAAGTCAACAGATCTCACTGAATAAAAAAAAATATAGGATTATTTATGGCTACACAAACCGTTGAGGATAGTTCTAGATCTGGGCCAAGACGAACTATTGTAGGGGATTTATTGAAACCATTGAATTCGGAATATGGTAAAGTGGCTCCTGGGTGGGGAACTACGCCTTTGATGGGTGTCGCGATGGGTCTATTTGCGATATTCCTATCTATTATTTTGGAGATTTATAATTCTTCCATTTTACTGGACGGAATTTCAAGCAATTAGATTCGATTCACAAGAACCCCTAAATAACTTTTCAATAAAAAGTAAAGTATGTAGGTTTCCGCTTTTTAGCCCACTCTTTTTTGGTAGTTCGATCGTGGAATTTCTTTTTTTTCTGTATTTCCGGAATATGAGTGTGTGACTTGTTAGAATTGATCCTATGGATACGACAGAGAAGAAGTCGGTCATCTTGATCAAGATGATTTTATCTCGTTGGATATTCAGTCTAGGCTAGTATCTGGAGCACAGAATATATGAAATAGATTACAAAATATTAGAACTATGATTCATACTTATCAGACCTCGTGGCCGGACTCCGAAAAAAGAGTTAGAAGTGAGAAATTCAAAAAATTTTATTCTTTCGTTTATACTTATTTTGGTTAAAGGATAAACGTTTCTTTGTCTTTTTTTGATTATATTCAGTCATTGAATAAGCATTGAATAAGTGATAATCCAAGGGTTCTTACTCAGGGAATTTTTTAACTTTTTTTGGAAGGTTTTATTGAATCATCGTGGTTCTAGTATGAATCTAAGGTTTTAATTGATTCATAGGGTCTTAACAAGAGAATTCCTATCAATAATAAAGAAAACAAGAGTAAAGTCGCATTACACACAAATCAAAGAAAAAAATAGGTAAATAGAAGATTCAAGAGGCCCCTAATGATCAATATAAACACGAATGAGCCGACTTGATATTTGGGCATTATAACTACAAAGAAGACTTTTCGGATTTTGATTCGGTCGTATCTTCAGAGAAAAAATTGAATCATAGCATTAAGAAGTTTGAAACTTTTTAGTACACATATCCGTTACGAGCGGTATTTGGGTGTTTCTGTTTGAGCCGTACGAGACGAAATTCTCATATACGGTTCTCAGAGGGGGATCCCCTTGGTTTACCTATCTCAATAAAGTGTATGATTGGTTCGAAGAACGTCTTGAAATTCAGGCGATTGCAGATGATATAACTAGCAAATACGTTCCTCCTCATGTCAACATATTTTATTGTCTAGGAGGAATTACGCTTACTTGTTTTTTAGTACAAGTAGCTACGGGGTTTGCTATGACTTTTTACTATCGTCCGACCGTTACTGAGGCTTTTGCTTCTGTTCAATATATAATGACGGAAGCTAACTTTGGTTGGTTAATCCGATCAGTTCATAGATGGTCGGCAAGTATGATGGTCTTAATGATGATCCTGCACGTATTTCGCGTGTATCTTACTGGTGGCTTTAAAAAACCTCGTGAATTGACTTGGGTTACAGGTGTGGTTCTGGCTGTATTGACCGCATCCTTTGGTGTAACTGGTTATTCCTTACCTCGGGACCAAATTGGTTATTGGGCAGTCAAAATTGTAACAGATGTACCGGAAGCTATTCCAGTAATAGGGTCGCCTTTGGTAGAGTTATTACGCGGAAGTGCTAGTGTGGGACAATCTACCTTGACTCGTTTTTATAGTTTACACACTTTTGTATTACCTCTTCTTACTGCCGTATTTATGTTAATGCACTTCCCAATGATACGTAAGCAAGGCATTTCTGGTCCTTTATAGAGAATAGAAATCATAGATTTTGAATTAGTTATTTATGATTACTCGGGGGAGAAAGAAGAGTATTTCATTGCTGCAAATATGGATTATTGAAAAATAAGACATGTATTTGGATCTTTCCCTTCAACTCCATGAAATTTTATTCGTTATTTTTCACTAATAGTTGAAGGGAATTCTTCGAAGAGAAAATGGATTATGGGAGTGTGTGACTTGAACTATTGATTGGGCCGTGTGGATATATGTCTTTTTATCTGCCACATTGGGATTCACAACCAAATGTGTCTTTATTCCAACCACCGTGAAAGCTCCATACAGAGGGTAGGCTGGTTCGCTTGAAGAGAATCTTTTCTATGATCAGACTTGATCATGTCGTGCATGAACAGGCTCCGTAAGATCCAGTAGAATAGGTGATATATATGGCATAATCCAGATTATGTTTTATCTATTTCACTTACTTAATAGTATGAAAATGCATTTATTTCCTCTGCATTGACTCGATTTATGATACTATCGGAGTGAAACAAGGGATCTAAAGAAGAACATAGGCTAGACTCTATTAGTAACAAGTAAATCCTTTGGTTTGGATGTAAAAAGTATCAATATTTTTGGGGGCTAAAGCCCCATCGCAAGGTCTGAGACGACCCAGAAAGCACTTCAACATTATCAACTTTGTAAGCCTACTTGGGTATTGAGCATTTATCTGTAAGAAGTGAATTCCTTGCAATGGATAATTGTAACTCTGGAAAACAGAATCTGCTAAATTTTTTCTTACATTGAATCAATCATTTATTTTATATATGCTTGGATAAGATATCGATTTTTTATCTGGATCCAGTTGGTTCGTTTGATTTGTGCTCGAGCCGGATGATGAAAAATTATCATGTCCGGTTCCTTCGGGGGATGGATCCATAATAATTCACCTATCCTAATAACAAAAAAACCAGATTTGAATGATCCTGTATTAAGAGCTAAATTGGCTAAGGGTATGGGTCATAATTATTACGGAGAACCCGCATGGCCTAATGATCTTTTATATATTTTTCCAGTAGTAATTCTAGGTACTATTGCATGTAACGTGGGCTTAGCGGTTCTAGAACCATCAATGATTGGTGAACCCGCGGATCCATTTGCAACTCCTTTGGAAATATTGCCGGAATGGTATTTCTTTCCCGTATTTCAAATCCTTCGTACAGTGCCAAATAAGTTATTGGGTGTTCTTTTAATGGTTTCCGTACCTGCGGGATTATTAACTGTACCATTTTTGGAGAATGTTAATAAATTCCAAAATCCATTTCGTCGTCCAGTAGCGACAACCGTCTTTTTGATTGGTACCGCAGTAGCCCTTTGGTTGGGTATTGGAGCAACATTACCGATTGATAAATCCCTAACTTTAGGTCTTTTTTAAATTGATTCAATTGTGAAATAAATAAAATCTCACGACGTGTGTATCTAGGGAATAGTTGCTTCAAAGCAAAGTAAATTACACCTTTCCGTACTTTGTGTCTGGAGTACTTCACTTAATTTCCTCCGCAGTATTGGGTTTTGGCGGTATTTATCATGCACTTCTGGGACCCGAGACCCTGGAAGAATCTTTTCCATTCTTCGGTTATGTGTGGAAAGATAGAAATAAAATGACTACCATTTTGGGTATTCACTTAATTTTGTTCCCAAAAGTCCTTTTCTTTTTATTTCCACGGCCTGGCCTGGTCAGTACCTAGTCGGGCTTTTTTTGTTCCAATGAATCGTAATTTATTTGATTTGAAAACACAAAATGTTTTTGAAACAAAAAAAATCGAAACAACAAGAATCATAAGAAGAATTATTATTTGATTCCTATGATACAGAAAAAGATGATATAGAATCAAGGTGCCATTCGTATTATTATTCTTTATTACTTTACTGGAATAAAATGTTATTTAGTTAATTAAAATGAGTCCTCTTTTTCTAATCTCATTAGTCGCCCTGACGAAAATAAGTCGTAGTACTAAGTAATAAAAAGATGGGATCAGAAAAGAATCATGAAATGTTGGGAATTTCTTATGATAATCATCCACGTCTAAAGCGTATCTTAATGCCTGAAAGTTGGGTAGGATGGCCCTTACGTAAGGATTATATTGCCCCCAATTTTTATGAAATACAAGATGCTCATTAAATATACGAAACTAATCTTCACTTCGACAACTCAAGATATTCAAATACATTTGTACGTTCTCTTATAGATATAGCATACTACTTGAAGTCTCATTCATCTTATTATTATTGATTTTAAATATAAAAAAAAAAAAATACAATTAGAGATTTGGTGAGATTATCAAATTTTTAAGATACTTATTTTGGATGAGCCGAGCTACGAGCTAATAGGATGAACTAAATGAGTTCTGCATTATGAACTGTGTATCACGCACATCACTTAGATGTGCTTTAGAAAGTCACATAGGGGGAAATGAAGAAATCGAATATGAAAAGAGGAAAAATGAAAATAAATGAAAAGAGAATCGGATTCTATTTGTACTGTATCTAAGATGAATCTTGGCCATTCCCGCCTTTCAACTCCCCTAGACTCGACTTTTGGGTCTTATAACCAACTAATTGAACCTTTCAAATATGTATAAAGTATTAATTGAACGCGAGGAGACAGAGTATGAACAAATAAAAAAGAAGAGGAAACAAAATCAAATTCTTTTCTTTTACATATCTATATACATCCTTTTTTATATAAATATCCTCTTTATCTTTCTTTACTTGTCTATTTTACTCATCTATAAATAGAGTAAAAAATATATATAGTTTAGTTAAAGGGTATATTTCCAGACATCATGATGTCTCGGTATTTTATTTTTCATGATCTATATTATTAATGAATCTGTAGAATAGATACTCATACAAATTCATCATGTGCCAAGAACCAGATTTGAACTGGTGACACGAGGATTTTCAGTCCTCTGCTCTACCAACTGAGCTATCCCGGCCATTTCCGACACATTATCCTTATTTTAATAGATGACTTTGGTCTATGTCAATTGTAAATAAGAAAAAAGGTATTCCAAAGTCTTCTTTTTAAAGATCCACGAAATTTCAGGGCTTGGATAAGACTTTGGAAGGTTCAGTACAGTAGACAGTATTGTTAATCATTCAAATTTAACAACGGGGATTCCTTGCGCAAGGATGTTCGTTTGTACGTGTATCATATATAATATATACCACAAGTCTTGTGCTAAGAAATAAAATTTCCGCTCAGATACGCTTGTGAAAGAGTAGAATGAATGAGAAACATAACGAATTGTGAATTGCTAATGAAAGGATAATAAATAATTAAAGAGGCCAACGGGCCTTTTTAGGGTTTTGGGGATAGAGGGACTTGAACCCTCACGATTTTTAAAGTCGACGGATTTTCCTCTTACTATAAATTTCATTTTTGTCGGTATTGACATGTAGAATGGGACTCTATCTTTATTCTATTCGCATCTGATCAATCAGTTCTTCAAAAGATCTATTATGAAATGGGTATGAAAGAGAGGTATTGAGCATTTATCTGTAAGAAGTGAATTCCTTGCAATGGATAACAATCGGGAGACAGTAAAGATTAGATCAAATGAGAAAGGAATAATAGGGGTATGTGATAGATAGTGATCTATCTTTATTCTCTATTTTTAGACTTTTTACTTAATGTAATGAAATGCAGGGCAACAAAAGAAAGACTAGGTCTTATTATTCCTACATGTTACTAACACTCCTTTGATACTTCCAAGAGTTTCTCTGCCTCTTTTATTTATTTGTGCTGGGTGATTTGGTGACATTTCTGATTGGCTGTCTTGTGTTTCTAATAAGTTGTTTAATAGTTGGCATGTTGAATTGTATACATAATGAGTTGGTTTAGATCAATCCTAACCGGATGATTATGAATTACGTCTATATTCTATATTAATAGGATTAATAGTAATAGAAAATATTATATTAACCCCCGGTAAGAAGATAAATTACCCCCCGGTAAGAAGATCAAATCTCAAATTTCGGATTTTTGCGTGAAATCCCTACTATTTTTTATTCAACCGCTACAAGATCAACAATTCCATGAGCTTGGGCTTCTGTTGCTGACATAATAGTACTCCCATACTTCCTAATATAAGACCTGATCCCAACAAGACTACAAGAAAATCATGTATCGGTCCAGGCAAATCCATTATATGTAGTAAAAAAGAGATAAATAAATCGAAATGTTTTTCATGAACTTATTGATCTGACCGGGAAAAAAATGGATAATCAATTCCTAATTAAATCTTAAGGGGTGTGAATTAATGTAGGTACAGTTATTGTATTAATCTTAGTCTTGATCTGAAAGAGTAGAGTAGATTGAAACTATATATTTTGAAATATATAGTTTCAATCTAAATTAAGCTGCAATTCTCATGAATCAATACCTTAGAAGCACCGTAAAGATCAATTAGTCAGGTTTTTGGCCGATACAATAAAAACTGCTTACTTATATCATGATATAAGATCAAAATGAAGGAATCCACTTATGTAATAGGGTGGATCCCCTACGATATTGAGCAGCGGTGTAGCATCAGATCCCAAAGACAGTAAGTCTTTTCTTTCTTATGAAGGAAAGTCTTTTTCAAGGATTCTATATAAATTTCTAGATGAAACCGAGATAGTTATCTTTCAGAAAATTGTAACGATAGTGGAATGCCTATGCTTTATTCTTCTGAAGGTGGGAGAAAAGATAAAACTTATTTAATTATTCAGCAAAATTGAAGTTTGAAACTTATATAATTAACCTCTTTTGCTTAACTCGAGAAAAAAAATGGGCTAGATCTATGAGAAATTTAATTCAATTAGATTAGATATGGTAAATTTTTTAAAATATGGGACAGCAAAAGAATTGACTGTTGAGCCGTATGAGGTAGGAAACTCTCAAGTACGGTTCTAAGGGAAGGAATTTACTTGCCTATTCCGACCGGGGAGAACAGGCCATTCGACAGGGAGATTCTGAAATTGCGGAGGCTTGGTTCAATCAAGCCGCTAAACATCCATCTCGTTTGTATTTTGGATACCTGTATAACCATCGAAGACTGTTGAAGTGACTAATTCCTGGAAATTTAGAGGCGTTGAGGACAAAGAAATTGTTAGAGTTACCATTTTTATCTAGTAACAATATGCTTGATGTTAAGAAAAGATCTTTTACAGGAAGGTTGGCTAGAGATTTTTTGTAAAAACGCTAGTCCCATCAGTTCATAATGAGAGTATTTCAATCTTTTTTGATTTCATGTATTATTCTCATCTCATTATGCGCATCACATAAAGGGGGAGCCGTATGAGATGAGAATCTCACGTACGGTTCTGGAACGGAGATTCTTTGAATGGAATAACGAACGACCGTAACGAATGTCGGCTCAATCCGAAGGAAATTATGCGGAAGCTCTACAGAATTATTATGAAGCTATGCGACTAGAAATCGATCCCTATGATCGAAGTTATATACTCTATAACATAGGTCTTATCCACACAAGGAACGGAGAACATACGAAAGCTTTGGAATATTATTTTCGGGCACTAGAACGAAACCCGTTCTTACCACAAGCTTTTAATAATATGGCTGTGATCTGTCATTACGTGCGACTATCTCCACTATAGAAAGAAAAAAAAAAGAGCAAATTCGCTAATAAATACTAAAAAAATAGGCTTTCTACATATGTATTGTCCAAACTAACGATTTGTATCAGCTGTAGCAAAGAAAGAAACTTCATAGAAGTAGAAATATGAAGAAATAGGTATGCCTAGATACTTTATTCTATGGATAAAGGATCTAATTGATAGAAGAAGCACCGTAAAGATCAATTAGTCAGGTTAAGTGCTACAAGATCTCGTACATTGGAACCCATGGTTATGGAACCGAATCCATTAGTATGGAACATTTTCTTTTCCAAGTGAAATCCCCTAGTATATGAAAGAGTGAAAAAGTGCTTTCGTTGTTGTGGAATAAGAAGCCTTCGTATTTTAATGCATGTATTTAATTTATTCGGAGCTATTAGAGCGGGATCCACTTTTTGGGGAATATGGGTCGAAGCAATAACAAGAATATTTCTAGTGGAACATCTTTCACAATCCCTGGAGAGATAGTTCACTAATAGACCAAGGGATAAGTAATTCGACTCATTCACATCCAGATCATGAATGTTTGGAATCCATATTATGCAAGGAGACATTGCTTTTGCTAATTCGAATTGAAGGGTGATATAAAATCGGTCTATTTCCGGCATCATATCCATAGTTAGCGCATTCATCATAGTTAGAAGCTCCAGCTCCGTATCAAGGTCACGGTCGATATCGTCACTATCATCAATATCGCCACTATCATCAATATCGTCACTATCATCAATAAGAAAACCCTTAGGCTTGTTATCCAGGAACTTGTTCAGAAATACTGTAATGAAAGGAAGATAGGAGTTTGTCGCTAGGTATTTGACCAAATAGGATCGTCCAGTTCCTATAGAACCTATCACTAAAATACCCCTAGAGGGGGATAGGGCTAAGCGGAGCGAAAAGGGTTTTCCATGAGATGGGAAATGAAAACTATTAGCCCCACACGAGGTTTGTGAATAAGTGATTGTCTGATAATGAGCAAGGAATGTCCGTCTTTCTGCTAAACAGGATGTATTGAACTCATAATTCATTAGATACTTTTTATGAATGTCAACTAAGTATCGTAAGTAAATTACTCCCGGTTGTTCAATCATTTGATAACCAGAGTCATTCTTTGATAAATGATCACTATGAGTCAGACTCAATAGAATTTGATCAATCCTTTTTTCTGTCGTTAAGGTGGAGAACTGAACCAAGAATTCTCTTTCTTTATCATCAATCGAATCACTGTTCGAGACCCAGGATTCTATTTTATCATCAATCCAATCACCGTTCACATTTTTTCTTTTTCTTATCAATGAATATATCTCTTTACTTGTATGACTTAGATGTCTCGTATTTCTCGAAAAAGCGATTCGATGCATCGTGGGTTGACGTATAGTGCGACTTGTCAGATATATTGGGTCATATGGTATTTCCCCGTTCTCTCCCCCGATCGAGATATCCTCTCTTTCGCCCAAGACAGATTGATTTAATTATCAAAAATTTGGAGCGTGAAGTGCAATTAGATCTATTTTTTGGGGGGTATCCAGATTAATATTATCAATTAGAATAATTTATGGTTTTCTTGGTTGTACTAATAAAATGAAGTATCCAGGCTCCGCTTAGAAAAAACTCAATTTGGAATCTATCTATTCTATGATTACTACTTGTATCATATTCTATTTATAAATAGCATTGATTGATATACAACTGTTAATAAATCGAGTAATATGATGAATACGTTGGTTGAATATTTGGTTAAAAGCATGAAGTAAATTGAAAAAAAAAAAAGAAGTCGTAGCAAAAATACATGCTATTGGGGCATTTGTCCTATATGTGCAAATCCAAATCGGGCAGATCTTTACTCGGAGTAGAGCATAAACCTAAAAGAATTGAAGAAGACCATTCGGGAACAAGAAAATGACATCGTAATTTTAATTTGATCTCGATGAAACAATACATCAATGAAAAGTTAGTTCGATAAATTAAAAATTTAATGAATTGTTTTTTATTTATTGAAATTTATAGTATAGATAAATGACCGCGGGCCAAAGGACAAAACTCATCTTTCTTGAAAAATGGAAGGGAAGAAAAAGCCCCTTCATTAGAAGTTAGAAAGAGTCCTCTAAAGAAGGCTAGAATCTAAACATTGATTCTTTTTTTCGCTATTTTTTTTGAACCGTATGCATCAAAAGGTGCCCGTACGGTTCTTAAGGGATACAATTTGATCCTAATCAACCGACTTTATCGAGAAAGATTACTTTTTTTTAGGCCAAGAGGTTGATAGCGAGATCTCGAATCAACTTATTGGTCTTATGGTATATCTCAGTATAGAGGATGATACCAAAGATCTGTATTTATTTATAAACTCTCCCGGTGGATGGGTAATACCCGGAGTAGCTATTTATGATACTATGCAATTTGTGCGACCAAATGTACAGACAATATGCATGGGATTAGCCGCTTCAATGGGATCTTTTATTCTGGTCGGAGGAGAAATTACCAAACGTCTAGCATTCCCTCACGCTCGGCGCCAATGAGTTTTTTTTTTTTGAGACAAAAAAGAAAACTATGCCTTCGCCATATAAAATATGAATATTAAGTAATAATAGCATGGCACTTTGAATTCGATATGAGAATTTTTTTTCTTGTTTTTTTTTCTAAACCATTAGATTATGTATCGAAAGAGTAGTATGAGATAAAAGGCATTTCCGATTTTAGCTGATTTATCGGAGGCGTCTTTCAGCGTCACAAACTTTTTTGTTTTCACGACGGAAGGCTCTTAACAATATTTCTGTTATGAAAGACTACGAAATATTTATTTATATTTATTTTTGAAATAGGAAAAAAAAGAAACTTTGGGATTGCTGAATAACAAACGAAATAATAAAGCAACGGAACCATCATAGTATTTTAAAATTACTAAAAAAAAAAGGAAGGGTGGTTATTGGATCATTTACTGCTCTGGGTCTGATAGATCCTCTATTTTCTATTCCTTCGATGGAAGGTAAAAATGAATTCCATTGTGGAGCCGTATGCACTGCACAAAGGATGCCTGTACGGTTGTTAATCCTATCTTTTTTTTTTATTATCTTTGACTCATCATGATCATGCGAGATAGAGAAAACCATTTATTAAATCATCAGGGTAATGATCCATCAACCTGCTAGTTCTTTTTATGAGGCACAAACGGGAGAATTTATCCTGGAAGCGGAAGAACTACTGAAGCTGCGCGAAACCATCACAAGGGTTTATGTACAAAGAACAGGCAAACCCTTATGGGTTGTATCCGAAGACATGGAAAGGGATGTTTTTATGTCAGCAACAGAAGCCCAAGCTCATGGAATTGTTGATCTTGTAGCGGTTGAATAAAAAATAGTAGGGATTTCACGCAAAAATCCGAAATTTGAGATTTGATCTTCTTACCGGGGGGTAATTTATCTTCTTACCGGGGGTTAATATAATATTTTCTATTACTATTAATCCTATTAATATAGAATATAGACGTAATTCATAATCATCCGGTTAGGATTGATCTAAACCAACTCATTATGTATACAATTCAACATGCCAACTATTAAACAACTTATTAGAAACACAAGACAGCCAATCAGAAATGTCACCAAATCACCCGCCCTTCGGGGATGCCCTCAGCGTCGAGGAACATGTACTAGGGTGTATGTGCGACTCGTTCAGACCACGGATCGGGACAAAAGAAAGTACAAAATTTTTCCCGTATCAGTGATAAGTACCAGTTAATAGGATAGAATGAATGGAAGAACTCCGTTCACTACCAAAAAATAAATCAAAAAGATTTATCGTATCCTTTTATTGTGTATCAAATTTATGGTTTCTATTGGTGCAAATCCAATCACCTCAATTTTCAATTTTAGATGAGAAGGAAGTCCCCATTGGTAACAAATGCTTATCCATTAAGCAGAGGAAATCCTATTTAACAGAAAGATTATGGCCTTATTCTTCCAAGAACGGACTAGAGGGTCAGCTACCCAACTAATCTTCATAATTAAATACCGTTACTGTATAGGTGGATCTCGTTGTGAAAGACCGATTACTAGCTAATTCATGGGTAGAGCCAAAGAGGGTGAACTGTACAAGTTAACAATAACATTGATGAAATAAAAGAAGGAGCTCCGGTGTATAGAGAGGACCTCACCGTTTAAGAAGTAACCATAGAAACGAAGGAACCCACTATTTCTTTATCCATTTGTATTTTTATTTATTTACTCTATGTTTGTTTTTTTTTGAGACCTAGTACCAATACAATTTCGTATTTTCGGGTGACTAGAACAAAAAAAGAAATCGTGGTCGGGAAGGTTATAGTAGCAAAAGCCATTGGAATTTTTATTTTATACATTGGAAAAATACGTTTTGTTATTAATAGACTAGGAAAGGAGAAAGGAATAACTGAAAGAAAGGAAATCGATTAGTTATTCATCAAAGTTTCATTTATTCAATGACTAGAATTAAACGAGGATATATAGCTCGGAGACGTAGAACAAAAATTCGTTTATTTGCATCAAGCTTTCGAGGGGCTCATTCAAGACTTACTCGAACTATTACTCAACAGAAAATAAGAGCTTTGGCTTCAGCATATCGGGATAGAGGTAGGCAAAAAAGAAATTTTCGACAGTTGTGGATCGCTCGAATAAATGCAGTAATTCGATATAATAAGGTAGACTATAGTTATAGTAGATTCATACACAATCTGTACAAGAGGCAGTTGCTTCTTAATCGTAAAATACTTGCCCAAATCGCTATATTAAATAGGAATTGTCTTTATATGATTTCCAATGAGATCATAAAATAAGAAGATTGGAAAGAATCCAGCGGAATGCTTAAAATGGAGTTCTCTGGAGAATGAACTCCGAGAAGGTAGAGTAGAAATTAGTATGATAAAATATGATAAAGTGGTCAAAATGAGCAAATATGTTCAATAAAAAAAAAGATTTATTCTTCTTCCCCTATTTTTTTTCTTACGACACGACAATCAAATCTAGATTTTCGGATTTTTCGAACAAAGCATCAATCTGCGGTTGAGTTTGGATTAGAATTTTAATTCAATTGAAGAGTAAGCCTATTTATTCCTGGTTCTAAGACCAATAGTTCTAGCGGTCGACTCGCTTCTTTCAAATTGTTTCTCATTATTAAGAAAAGGTAACAAAGATAAAATACGAGCTTGTCTTATAGCAATAGTAATTAAGCGTTGCTGTTTTAAGGTCAATCTATTTACCCGTCTAGATAATATTTTTCCTTGTTCACTAATAAATCGACTAATTAAACTCATGTTTCTATAATCAATTCGATCCCCCGATTGAATCGGGGGCAAACGCCTACGAAAAGATCGTTTGGATTTAAGAAGGAGTCGCTTGGATTTATCCATGGTTTATTTATTCCTTATCCCGAAAATCCTATTTCGATCGGATCTAAAATGATTTAGAATTAAGAAATAGGATTTGGTTTGTTTATATTTAAATCTAAAATATGTCTAATATATGTAATTTTTCATCTTCCTTGGATTCGAAAAGGGTGACACACAGACGATCGGTTCGATCTATTTCTTTATCTCCCCATGAATCGTATGTTTGTAACAACGGGGACAGAATTTTCTCAATTCCAATCGACTAGGCGTATTGTGTCGATTCTTTTGAGTAATATATCTGGAAATCCCCATTGATTCCTTATTAACACCGTTTCGAACACAACGAGTACATTCCAAAATAACTGTTACTCGGGCATCTTTACCCTTGGCCATGAACCTCCTTTGGATTTTTGATTCACGCAACTCTTCCATTTTCCGATCCAAAATGAAGAAAAAAAGAGAAGTTGGTAACTCGAAATAAAATTATGAAAGATTTCGTTGCAATCAAATATAAAATATAGTAATACAATGATTTCTAAATTTAGAATCGGAGTACAGTTTTGCATTTAAGTATCTTGTATGATATTGTTGCCCTAGCCATCACATTTTCATTTTCGTTCTCACTCTTTTATTAATTCAATTGGAACCGGGCGCCAAGTCCGAGTTTGACTGAGGTTGAATCCATTTTTATTCTTTCTCTTTTCTAACTTATTCTAAGTCTAAAAACTCTAAAAAAAAGAAGGGGAAGGGGATTAGTCACAGATATTTGATTGTTTTTCTAATCTTCTTCACCCCTTCCCAAGTCAATAACTAGAATGAAAAAAATGGGAATACCAACGCATCCGGGAATAAACGATTGATCTCGATTAATAGACCCGCTAAAGCCCCGAACCATATAGTACTTACTACCGGTGCCACGGAGAGATATGTTTTTAGATCTCGCATTTAAAACCCTCCTACTTTATAGTAATTTGTAATACAGAATGGTATGTAATACCATCAAATGTATATATAGTTAATAACCGCTTGTATTGTCCGCGGAATTCCTAATTCAAATTGAAATGTACAACAGTTCAATTCGGTAGATATTCCCTTTTTTATTAAAAAAAAATATGTTGCTTTCCGCCCCCCAAATATTCATTTTTCTTTACGGCGGATTTCATATTTATTATTTCATACGTATATAAGTCTTTTTATTATATTTTATATATGATATGAGACAAAAAAGAAGAAATGGCAAGATAATTTGTATATACCAATGGAGGAAATAAATCAAAAATGTGGAAAACAAGACAGGGATTCTCTACAATGACACTGTAGACCAATTGAAAGGGATGTAGCGCAGCTTGGTAGCGCGTTTGTTTTGGGTACAAAATGTCACGGGTTCAAATCCTGTCATCCCTACCTATTACTTATCTTCTGAACAGTAACGAGGAATCAATTGAGATCCATCAAAATCGAACATACATATACCGAATCAATCTTTTTTTTATTTAATTTTATGATATTCTATATGATAATATATGTATGCAAGATATATTAGGGTTGCATTTAGTTTGATAATAAAACGCTCTTAGTTCAGTTCGGTAGAACGTGGGTCTCCAAAACCCGATGTCGTAGGTTCAAATCCTACAGAGCGTGATTCGATTCTTGTTGTTGTTAGATCAAAATTATACTGAAATAATTCAACAGAAATCAAAATTTGACCTCCTATAAAGCAAGTAGGAGGTCAATCAAAAAAAGAACTGTTAATTAATCAAAGGTCCAACTGATCTCCACGTCTGTATTGTAAATATGCGGTCACAAATAATCCAGCCAAAGTAATAGGAATTAGACCTAATACGATTCCAAATAGAAAAAACTTCAATCATTTCAATTTAGTTGAACGAGGAAAAGGAGAGGTAATATCTATCCTTAAAATATTAATCTGTATTGCCCATGAATCTCAATGACCAAAAATTGGAAATTGAATTGACAAGGTAAAGAACTCTACAATATCAATATATAGAATATATGGAATACCACAGAAATCTTTCTTTTTTTGAATTGTGCATTCAATTAATTTCAATCAAATAAGTCGTATCTTGTTCAGACCGATAAATAGAGCTGAGGTTATAGTTAAAACTGCTAGTAGAAAACCGAAATAACTAGTGATAGTAGGCATGACGAGGCTAAATGAAATACGTTATTTTTATCCATATGTTTATAAAGCACTTCCCTAAGTTTCCATTTTTGAAAGATACGCGGATGGATAAGTAAAAATACCAATATATATTCAATTGAAAGTTTTTGATTCATCTATTATTATCATTATAGATGATACTAACAAAAATCTTGTGACATAGGTAAGAAATCAATTCGTCATCTGTCTCTCGATCCCGCGATTCGGAATCAACGGATTCATTGGACAACTCAAGAGTTGTAAAAACTAATATTCTTATTATTATTATAAACAATAATTTTTTTATTAAAAATTTATTTAATATATAAATCTATTAAATATATAAATCTATTAAATGGATTCTAAATAATTAGAAAGACAAAAAAAAAAAGAAAAAATAATAAATAAAGTATGTTGTGTAACTTCATTCCAAAAATGAAATGCTCTTTGAATCGCTGAAGAATGAATGACCTTAGAATGCCCTTTATTCCAACTAATTAGATTTTCAGTAGTGGGTTCATTCCCATAAAATCTTGAATAAAAAGAAAAAAGTATCGCACGATCAGATCACCCGAAACTCGGTTCTACATTGTTTCTTTCCATATTAAAACCATTCTTCTAATTAGGTGAAGAACGATCCTTTGAGTCAAATATAAGAACAATAATGCGTGCATTACGAATAGTGATTATTATTTTATTCGTTGTTCTCTTTCGTTCATCGAATCCTATGTACTACTGTTACTTGTTACTGGACAACTAACCAATTCCTTAAAAAAAAAAAAGATTCAAACAAAAATATAACTACAAACACAAAAGAAATATTTCGAGATTTCACGTCTAATTTAATTGAATTTTGGCACTATGAGAATCTGCTTCCTGAATTGTTATAAACCAACTAGTCGGATTCACATTTTACCCAATTTTCTATTGAATGAATGGTACATGATTCTACATCGACAAGCACCCAGAAAAGAAGAAACAAATTATTTAGTGCTTCATTTCGATACGGATTGTGAAATTGCGTTGCTGCGTCAGAAGAAGGATAGCTATACTGATTCGGTATACTCTAAAAACACCCTCGGTACAATATTGACGATCTTACAAAGATATAATTTCAGTTAATTTCCATTTACTGATCTCATCTTTTACGGAATCGATCCCCTTTTGACTGTACAAGAATATGTGGAGCTCGGCATGTCTGGAAGCACAGGAGAACGTTCTTTTGCTGATATTATCACCAGTATTCGATACTGGGTCATTCATAGCATTACTATACCTTCTCTATTCATTGCAGGTTGGTTATTCGTCAGACGGGTTTAGCTTACGATGTTTTTGGAAGCCCTCGTCCAAATGAGTATTTTACAGAGAGCCGACAAGGAATTCCATTAATAACTGGCCGTTTTGATTCTTTGGAACAACTCGATGAATTTAGTAGATCTTTTTAGGAGGACCAAATGACTATCGATAAAACTTATCCTATTTTTACAGTGCGATGGTTGGCTGTTCACGGACTAGCTGTACCTACCGTTTCTTTTTTAGGGTCAATATCAGCAATGCAGTTCATCCAACGATAAACCTAATCCGAATTATAGAGCTATGACACAATCAAATCCGAACGAACAAAATGTTGAATTGAATCGTACCAGTCTTTACTGGGGGTTATTACTCATTTTTGTACTTGCTGTTTTATTTTCCAATTATTTCTTCAATTAAATAAAAGAAAATACTAAATAATAGTACGAATTATCTTATCCCATTCGGAAGGATATCATCTCATAATTATCTATGACTGTTTCTGTCTCTAGCACGACCACTTGATGAAATGGGGAGGGAAGTGGGACAAATGGCCGAGACTACTGGAAGGATTCCTCTTTGGATAATAGGTACTGTAACTGGTATTCCTGTGATCGGTTTAATCGGTATTTTCTTTTATGGTTCATATTCTGGATTAGGTTCATCTCTGGATGAACTGAGTTGTAGACATGAAAGCGTAAGAACTCAACAGGATCCCCCTCGAATCAGAAAAAAAGAGGGGGTAGGTCCCGTTGAGCTCTTACTAATTAGAATAATTTATTCATATAAATGACAAAATGGATCTTTCCGATGTTTCAAAAAACATCATTTCTTTCGGATTCTGAATTGCTTCAAAAAATTGATTCAGACCATCTCTTTCGCGATAGTATCGGTCGATACTTTGAAAGCGAAAAAAAAAAAAAGAAAGAGAGAATCACTCGATTCCCTCTTTCTGGATGACACAATCACAATATAACAATAATATATTTCTATCGATCAGATATCACACTTTAATATACTAATAGAATTTTCTCTAGTTATTTTATTTTAATAGAAAATAAAATTTATAAATTAATCGAATTTGTTCACTACTTATGTAATAAATCGAAAAAAAGGTTCTGAAAACCGGGAAAAATTGAAACCAAGAATAGGGATCTTTGACGAACTTGATGTTGATAAATCCAGAGATTTAGAAATTCATTTCGGACAATTGAACCTTCTCAAACTGTTTCTTTTTAAGAACTAAAAAGATTTGTGCCAAAATAACAGATGCAAAAAAGAACAAAAGGCCTTGGACACGTAATGGATCTTGAAGGACTATTTCCGCATCTCCCTGACCAAACCCTCCCACATTAGGATTACTCGTTAACGGTTGATCAAGTTTGATAGATTCGCCCTCTGAAACAAGAAGTTCTGGTCCTGGAGGGATAATATCAACCACTTGACGCCCATCCGCTGCATCCACTATGGTTATTTCATATCCTCCTTTTTCTTTTCGTATTATTTTGCTTACTATACCTGCTGCTGTAGCATTATAAACATTATTATTACTCTTACTCCCGTCGGGATAAATCTGACCCCTTCCCCTGTTCCCGCCTACGTATATGGGATATTTTAAGAAGTGAACATCTTTCTTAGTCGCAGGGTCCGGGGAAAGAATAGGAAAGGTGATTTCACTATATTTCTGACCAGGAACAGGCCCTATCACAAGAATATTTTTTTTAGTGGGACGATAGCTCTGAAAAGACAGATTGCCCATCTTTTCTTTAATCTCGGGAGAAATACGATCGGGGGGGGCTAATTCAAACCCTTCGGGTAAAATAAGAACAGCCCCCACATTCAAACCGCCCTTTTTACCATTCGCAAGAACTTGTTTCAGTTGCATATCATAAGGAATTCGAACAACTGCTTCAAATACAGTATCGGGAAGTACCGCTTGTGGAACCTCGATATCCACGGGCTTATTAGCTAAATGGCAGTTGGCACAGACAATACGGCCGGTTGCTTCTCGTGGATTTTCATAACCCTGCTGTGCAAAAATGGGATATGCATTTGAAACGGGTGCCCAAGTTATTATATATATCATGAGTGATACGGAAATAGATCGAGTAATCTCTTCCTTTATCGAAGAAAAGGTATTTCTAGTTTGCATGGTCCAATCATTGAGCCCAAAAATTTCTACAATAAAATTAGGTAGGTCCCTAGTATAGTTCCCTATCCATGATTCTGCTATTTACTGAAATAATGTTACTCGAATATAGGAGGTATCCTTCTGGATGGGTAGAAGGAATAAGTACAATTTTGAATGTTTTACTTATGTACAAAGTCACAAACATTAGATTTTTCAGTCATTCATTGAATGATAAATCACTACAAGTGACGGAGATACACGGTTTAAATAACGGAAGATCCAATATTTTAAAATTGTGTCAAGAATGACTGGAAAAGTGGAAACAAGACCGGATATAATTTGATCGTTATGAGAAAATCCAAAATCTTTGTAGACAGAACCAATCATTAGTTCCCAACCATGGGGCGAATGGAATCCTATACATAAATCAGTTAATAAAAGAATAGAAAAAACTTTTATTGTGTCGCTTAAGTTATATAGGAACTCTTGAACCCAAGAGTTAAGAATAACAAGTTCTTCATTACCAAGAATAGAATAACCACTTAGAATAACGAAACAGATTATATTTGTCGAGAAGTGCAAAATCGTATGGATACGATCCTCATTGTGCATCTTGATCAATTGGATCGTTTCTTTGTAGATTCCGATACGAAGCTTTTGTAGATGTGTTTCTGGGTATTCCTTTAGCATTTCGTCCAAGAGAAAGAGTTCCTCTAATTCTATAACTTTTTTTATAATACTCGTTTCTTGAATATCATTCAAAAAAATTTCGGATTGACCTGTATTCCACCAATTAGTAACCCAAGATTCTAGGCTTTTTTTAAATGAAAGAGAGATCCACCAGGGCAAAAATACTATAGATGCAAGATATAGAAGGGGAATGAATGCTTTCTTTTTTGCCATTTTTTTGTCTTTGATTTTTTAATGAACTCACTTCATTCGTTAACTCTATACACTACTAATATTTATATCAAACATAAGTTCTATTACAAGTCATATGGATACTATTATGAATCCAGTCCCTGTTTTTTAGTTTTTGATTTGTGATTCATTCGTTAATCCTTGAATTTCGAAATAATACAATACAGAAAGAAAATAAAAAGAATCCACTTTAGTTACTGTGGAGTTGATTTACATACGCATAAAAATTTCGGACAAAGACAGTTTTCTGGCTGTTCCGTATACGTCTGCTTTGGCTCAAATGAGCATTCTGAAGAAATTCCAGTTAAGTTATACTATTACTGTGGTCTATAAAAAAGACTATTCTTAAATTTCAGTTTTATCCCTCTTGCTACGAACTAAGAAAGCATTCATTCTGAACTTCATTTTTCAAAAAACTTCAATTGGTACACGCAAGAAATAGGCCAATTCGGCAGCCTTTTGCTCAATTTCTCGTGGGGTCAGATTCTGATCGGTACGAGTCAAGGGAATGGCCCCTTGGCCTCTGATGTCCATATAAAGGACACGACGTGCATAAATACCCTCTTTAACTTCTATTCTGATGGACTGAATGTCTTTCATAAGGAATCGGAGGAAGATTCGACGATTTTTTCCAGGAAACCCCCAACGAAAAATACACACTATTCCTTCTTTTCTATCGAATCGATCATAACCGCTACCTACATTCCACAAAATTGTGCACCACAAATAGGAACTAATAAAGAGACCTGCGATCCCATAGAAAGACATCACGATCCCCTGTGGGAAAAAAATTATTTGCTGAGACGGAAATAAAGATATCAAATCCCTACCAAGATAACTGGAAGTTCCAACCAATAAAAACCCTAATGAACCTAAAAAAAGGATAAAGGCCCAGCAGAAATTGCTGATTTTTCGAGATCCTCTTATAAATTCTATCCATATACGTTCTGATCGCCAACTCATACTAGATCTCGTTGCATTTTATTGGAATTGATAGAATAACAAAAATCTATTTGACTTTTTTTGTTTCCGAAGTAACTCTAATCAACTAGCACTATTTTGATGTGAACCTTTACTTTAGGAGTAATTCATCGAATTACTTAGATCTAAAATAATAACATCACCTTTATATGATTTCCTATAGATACCTACATCCATATAGATATATTGACTTTACATCTCAAACATTCGTCGCCTGATCTGTTATATATTTTCTATTTTCAAATACTTATAATTCATTTCCTCAGATATCATGTTTACGCATGTATAATCGCTTATGTTTGAAGTAAGCCACATGTTAGACTCTAGTCTACTAAATAGATAGCTGTGTTATCGTCAAAGTCTAAGTTTTGAAAAAAAAAATAGACGGCACTAGCATATTTAAAAAATCTTGTTTTTTTGAACATGAAGAGATAAAGAAGCCATTGCAATTGCCGGAAATACTAGGCCCACTAAAGGCACAAAAATAGAGGGTAAGGTGGTGAGAGTTGTCATAGAATGGATACCTCGACTTAATATTTGTACCTGTTATTTATTGTTATATTAATTGTTATATTAATATTTTTACCTGTTATTTATTTTTTGTTATAAAAGGTATCTTATAATTATACTAATTCATATATAATTATACTAAGTAATATCTACGTGAGTATATATACAAAAGGAATGAGGAATGTCGAATTAAATTTACTCATCTTTCGACATGAAATAGATGTATCATAATAGACTTTTGTATTATTTTATTTATTATCTTGTCTTATAATTTTTTTTTTATAAAATTTAATAAAGATTTTCTTACAAATTCCCAGTTCGTTATAATCCGATCCAACAACAGGGATTCTTAGTAAAACTAGAGATCCTCTAGAGATGTAGAAAGATGCAAGACTCTATGCCGCTATTTGCTATAGTTGAATTATATATACACATGTAATGTAAAAAGGGGAGCATGAAATTCATTTTATTTTATTCCCCTTGCCAAATTTTGCGGAAGAAATAATTCGCTCTTTTATGAATCCTTGCATAGAAATATCAATATTTGATTAATCTAAGTTCATGTAATTTATTATTTTTTTTCTCTTTTGTTCAATCGTTGAGAGGAAAAAGATCTTTTAGATCTCTTTCCTTTTTTTACAATTCCCTAATAGCGTAATCTTTTTTTTCCTATTACTCTTACTCCCTAGATAGTATATACCTTCCTTATTTTTAGATTATTTGTATATTTATGTTCCCTAAGTGGATTATCTTGAGCCATGTATACATTGCCTTGGTCTAAGCTCAAAAAAAAAAGACTATTTCGAAAACTAATCAATGATGACCCTCCATGGATTCGCCTATATAAGCCGCAGCTAAAGTTGCAAAAATAAGAGCTTGAATACCACTTGTAAATAATCCAAGGAACATAACAGGTATAGGAACTACTAAAGGTACTAAAGAAACAAGAACAACAACTACTAATTCATCAGCTAATATATTTCCGAAAAGTCGAAAACTAAGTGATAAGGGTTTTGTGAAATCTTCTAAGATGTTAATGGGTAAAAGGATTGGAGTTGGTTGAATGTATTTACCGAAATAACTACTGATGAATTAGTCGTGTGGGTGCACTATTACGCGGTGGGGATTGTAACTTTCCATGAATTTCCCATTTCTCACTCAACGATGGAACTTTGCTTATTTCTTTTTTTAAGGATCGACGAATCAAATGATATTTTTGTTCCAATTTTTGCCTCTTCTTCTCCCTCTGAATTAAACTTTTCCTTGCCATAATGATTCAATTCCCAGTAGTATCAATGATACAAGTCGGATCCTAGATGTAGAAATATAAGAAGGAAGATCCCCTTCTCCATCGAAAGAAATGATATTTTCGTGGATACAACACATAAAAAATTAACCAAATTTGCCTGATGTAGAGGCAATCAAGAAAGCCGCATAAGTAAATATATAACCTACAGAAAAGTGGGCTAATCCAACTAATCTTGCTTGCACAATGGAAAGAGCCACTGGTTTATCTCTCCATCGAATCAAATTAGCCAAAGGTGTGCGTTCGTGAGCCCATGCTAAAGTTTCAATCAATTCTTGCCAATATCCGCGCCAGGAAATTAAGAACATAAATCCAGTAGCCCAAACAAGATGTCCAAATAAGAACATCCACGCCCAGACTGATAAACTATTCATACCAAAAGGATTATATCCATTGATAAGTTGTGAAGAGTTTAACCATAGATATTTTAGATCTAAGTAATTCGATGAATTACTCCTAAAGTAAAGGTTCACATCAAAATAGTGCTAGTTGATTAGAGTTACTTCGGAAACAAAAAAAGTCAAATAGATTTTTGTTATTCTATCAATTCCAATAAAATGCAACGAGATCTAGTATGAGTTGGCGATCAGAACGTATATGGAT
>CM072094.1:10765832-10903332 GCA_036850905.1 Luffa acutangula | reverse complement strand
CCAAATTTTCCCCTTATATACCCTCCGTAAAGTAAAAGAAGCTCTTGGGAAGATCAAAGAAAGAACCTGTTCTTGCTCCGTAAAGAATTCTTCCAATAATTCCGAATTTAACCTTTTAAAAAGAGCGCGTACAGTACTTTTGTGTTTACGAGCCAAAGTTTTAACACAAGAAAGGCGAAGTATATATTTGATTCGATACAAATTCTTTTTTTTTGAGGATCCTCTGTAATAATGAGAAAGATTTCTGGATATACGCACAAATACTAGACATGAATAGCGAATATATAATACCCAATAATACGGAATCAAAGAATTAGTAGATCTGTTCCGCCCAAAATGGGAATGGGCTAGGGTTATGAACTTATAATCTATAATCTGATGATCGAGTCGATTCCATGATTATAAGTTCATTCCATACCGGGCCAGACCGGAATAGGGCTAGGTTATATACATTCTAATTATGAGAAGGGGTCATCCGAGCGTATTTAAATAGATACTATGTTTACATATGGATCCCTACGTCCTTACATTCCATTTAGGATTAGGAATAGGCGTAATCGGACCTGTTTTTTACATATCTCTCGTTATTTGGGACCCTATTCATCTCTTTGGGCTTCTATTGAATCGAGAAATAGGTTTGATTGTCCATCTTTTTGATATAATAGTAAGGCATCCTCCGGATAATTCAAATCGAAGCAATTGGATGTCCGACTCGGACCTATATGACATGACCGAGCAATAGAAATACTCTAACACTTCGTTATAAAGAATTAATTAATCAATTGGATATTCGGGAGTCAAAAACTCAGTAATTTAAAAAGTCATTTTGAATTATTTGATTTATTAGATCTTGAATTTTTATGAACTTATTTTCATTTTCAGCAATTCATGGAAAGATGAATCGAGGAAAAACTTATGAATGGACCAGCTACAAGAAACGACCTCATGATAGTCAATATGGGACCTCACCGGAAACGGATACTCAATTTAAAGTGAGTAAACAGAATTCCATACTCGATCTCATAGATACATATAGAATTCTGTGGAAAGCCGGGACCACCTCGGCTCCCACGAGTGAATAGAAAGTTGGATCTACATTGGATCTCACCTGAATCGCCGGAACAAGCAAATCATAATGATTGCTGGTTCTATTTTCATTCGTTTTTTGATGTAGTGCAATGGATTCAGCAAAACTCTTCTTATCAGTATCGCCTTTTTCTTGATATCTTTGATTAATTTGGTACTTATTCTTATGAACTAATGAAATACCTATGGTTTGAGACATAATAAATTGTCCATCATTTTTTACAGACAGACGAACCGGTTCGATAATCAATATTCCCCTTTTCATTAATTCTGTAAGAGTGAAATCCTTCTGAACTATCAGAATATCCAGACTCATTTCTCTCCTTTCAATAGAGGATATAGCAATTTCTCTGGGATTTATCAGTCTAAGCAGGAGACAATATACTTTGATGTTATTGATCATTCTTTGATTTAAGGAATCATCCCATCTCAATTGAAAACGAAAATATCTTTTTAGGAAGAAATCAAGCTCCGCTTCCGTGTTTTTCTTGTATTGCTTTTTATTTATACGTTTTTTCACATCTGCTCCCGCTGAATCTTCTTGAACATATTTTTTGTGGTTTGAGAGAGCTGATTATGATATATCAGAGTAATTATGTTGGAGTTGAGTCGTATAGCTTCTCATCTGTTATGGCTTGGCCCTTTTATGGCGGATATTGGCGCACAGACTTGCATCAAATGTAAATTAATTATTAACTATAGTTTTAATTCGATTAAATCACATTTAACCAAACTAAATTAAATTAATTAATTTTCCAATTAATTAATACATGAATTAATCAAATACCACATATTTAATTAAATTCATATTATCTCATTATTTAATTTTGAATCACATCAAAAATTAATTTTATTATAAAGTTTAATTCTCTAATTAAACTTATATTATAATGTATCTCCAAACATTAAGAAAACTACAACAGAATCAATGATCCTTTTATATACACAAGGTTCATCTACATTCTGTTCAAAACCATAAGATTTGATTATAGTGTCAAATCTTTTATTTCAGGATTTTGAGGCTTGTTTCAATCCATAGATGGATTTGTTAAGCTTACAAACTTTTTGTTCTTCTCCCTGGACTATGAACCCTTTTGGTTGAATCATGTAAATACTCTCGTCAAGATTACCGTTCAAAAACTCAGTCTTGACATCCATTTGCCAAATTTCATAATTATAGAAAGCGGCAATGGAAAGGAGTATTCTTATCGATATTAACATCTCTATTGGTGAGAAGGTTTCATCGAAATCAATTCCTTCTCTTTGGTTATAACCTTTAGCCTTTAATCGGGCTTTGAAGGTTTGTACCTTGCCAATTTGGTCTCGTTTTCTCTTATAGATCCACTTGCAACTGGTAGGCTGTACATCACTTGGTTGATCTAAAAGTTCCCAGACTGAGTTAAAATGCATGGATTCTATCTCAAGGTTCATGGCTTTGAGCCACTGGTCCTTATCCTTATCACCCATTGCTTGTTTATAAGACAATGGATCCTCTACTTCATCATATGATATGATGAATTGAGTTTCAGTTAAACCCATGTACCGGTCAGGTTGAATTATAATCCTCCCACTACGACGAGGCATACTCATATCTTGAGATGGTTGAGAAGGACCAGTTTCGCTAACAACTTTTGTTTTTTGTTTGTAGTTTCTCTGAAAATTTCTTTAAGTATTAGATTGCTGCGTGTTTGATGATTTTTTATATGATCTTCCTCAAGGAATGTGGCTTGGTCGAAACAATTACCTTGTTGTCTTGAGGATCATAACACATACCTCCTTTTGTTTCTTTAAGGTATCTTATAAAAAAGCATATTCTTGAACGTCGTTCCAATTTCTTTGGTTTTTGCACCAACACATGTGTTGGGGCATCCCCAAATTCTGAAGTGTCATAAACAAAAAACAAAATTTGTTTTTTGTTTGTAGTTTCTCTAGAAATTTCTTTAAGTATTAGATTGCTGCGTGTTTGATGATTTTTTATATGATCTTCCGCAAGGAATGTGGCTTGGTCGAAACAATTACCTTGTTGTCTTGAGGATCATAAAACATACCTCCTTTTGTTTCTTTAAGGTATCTTATAAAAAAGCATATTCTTGAACGTCGTTCCAATTTCTTTGGTTTTTGCACCAACACATGTGCTGGGGCATCCCCAAATTCTGAAGTGTCGTAAACTTCCTTTACTTCCTCCCCATAATTCGTAAGGTGTTTCTGGAACACTTTTAGAGGGAACCATGTTCAAAATATATGTAGTGGTTTCCACTGCAAAACCCCAAAATGAATCAGGCAGTTGTGCATAACTGATCATAGATCGAACCATATCCAATAAGGTTTTGTTTCTCCTTTCTGACACATCATTTTGTTGTGGTGTACCAGGTGCTGAGAGTTGTGAGGAGATTCCATGCTCTATCAAGTAGTCCTGGAATTCTAAATCCATGTACTCCTTTCCTCGATCAGATCGTAGAGTTTTGATAGATTTACCTAACTTATTTTCAACTTCAGCTTTATACTCTTTGAATTTTTCAAGAGCTTATGACTTTTGAACCATTAGGTAAACATATCCATACCTTGAATAATCATCAATTAAACTGATGAAATATTCATATCCTCCTCGTGCTTTAACATTCATGGGACCACAAAGCTCAGAATGTATAAGCTCGAGGGTTTCTTTGGCTCTTTGACTTTTTTCAAAGAAAGGTGGTTTAGTCATTTTACCTTTTAGACAGGACTCACATGGTGGTAATGATCATCTTCTAACTCGTTAAAAAGTCCACTCTTAACCATCCTTTCAATATGTTTTTGATTTATGTGTCCTAGTCTTAGATGCCAAAGAAGGGTATCTTGAGATACCTTTTGTCTTTTATTTTGTGTCTGTGCTATTTTGAACATTTCAGTATTATAAACAACTTTTGTTTCATTTGGTCTTAACAGATACAAATTGTTTTAAAGTTCAACAGAACATATATGGAAATTTCTTTTGAATATAAACACTTTATTGATTTCAAAAGATACATTATAGTTTTGTTCCATTAAACGGGAGATAGACATCAAATTCCTTTTCATATTAGGAACATACAAAACATCTTTCAACAAAATATATCTATCTCTAAAACAAAGCTGCATGTCTCCCACTGCTTCGGCTAAAACGACATCTCCTGTCCCTACTTTGAGTGTCACCTCGCCTTCTTCAAGAGTTTTTCAGGAACTAGTTTCTTGTACAGAAGAACATACATGATTAGTCGCTCCTAAATCTAATATCCATATGGAGTTATCATTTTCTACTAAGCATGATTCAATTACCAGCAAATTGTATTTACCTAGCTTGGCAGTTTCAACCTTTTCTGCTTTCTTATCAACAAGATACTTAGGACAGTTTCTTCTCCAGTGACAAACATGGTTCCAGTGGAAGCAAGTTCCTTTATCTGTAATCTTCTGCTTGCCCTTCTTGATAATGGGAGCTTTCCCCTTTCCCTTGTTCTTCTTTTTCTTCAACTGAATGTTTTTCTTTTTAGAAGTAGAAGACTCAAACTTATTCCTAGAGTTTGATCCTCTTAGGAACTTCCTACCAGAAACAACATTTGCTTCGTTTTCTTGTCCTTTACTCATAGTAAGGGACTAGTAGGTCTGAAGCTCGTTCAGGAGAGTTGTCAGATTGTACTCAATTTTGTTCATAACAAAATTGGTACGAAATTGAATGAAACTCTTCGGGAGAGATTTCATAATAAAACTAACTTGACTACTTTCTTTTATGACAACACCGTTTACTTCGGCTGCATTAAAATGCACCATCATGTTTAACACATGTTCTCGAATAGAAGTTCCTTCTTTCATCCAAGAATTATAAACGTACTTGAGGGCCTCATGCCGAAGGGATGAGGACGGCTGTCCAAACATGGCCTGCAGTGAGTCCATTATTTCCCTTGTTGTTTCCATGCCCTCATGCTTTTTAGACAGAACATCGCTTATGCTTGTCAAGAGAAAGACCTTTGCCTTATCATTGGCTCTAGTCCATCTGTCATAGGCGTCTCGATTTACTCGAGATCGTGCTGGGCCAGGGTTAGGAGGAAATTCTTCCGTTAAGACGAATCGAAGGTCATCAATCACTAATACTGAATTTAAATTCAATTTCAAGGTTGCATAGTTGTCGCCGTTGAGTTTTTCTGAAGCTCATAGTTGTACTAATGTGCTAGGCATGTTGAAATAATATAAAATCCTTTATCAGTGAAATGAATATTAGATAAATCCAATTGTAGTTTTAGCAAAAAGTAATAATGTACCCATCTCATTAGTTATTTTGCAACGATACTTCATTGAGTCAGAATAACTGCTACTGAGAGGTAGTCAATCACTCCTTCACTGAACCAATACATTCTTAATTAAAAAATCCTATAACCAGAATAACTCTTTATTTTTGTTATCATTTTAGTTATCGCTACTTTGGTCAAGAATAAGCTAACCATTAGTTAATCTTGTAAGCGTGACCTTCCATTTTTTAGATTCCTGAGAACAGTCCCAATAATGCTATCGAATGGAAAAGCTAATGTTGGGAATGACTCTGAGAAATTCTTTATCCTTATAGGGAGTTCACTATGCTACAATCCCTATGTTACAACCCTCCGAATGGTGTAGCAACTCCAAGGTGTGCTTAGCAGGCGAACATAGAGACCTTGCGATGTAAACCAATGGAAGAGACCGTAGGTTGCGTTGACACGCTTCTTCTCCCACTTACTATAAATACTTTGTTCATTCACCTTGATATTGATTTATGCAATCACCTTCCGAATGGAATGGTTATGTTAGTAAGTAACAAGAGGCTATGCATAAATCTCACCGTGTGAATTTTATAAGGAGAACGTGAGAAAAAAACTATGTCTTATCTTTTTCTCCCACTAAGTATTTTAACGATGTTGGGTAATTTTTTACTTAGGCATATTCTGGCTAATTGAATATATTCCTAAGTCTAGGTTATAACTAACCTACAATGTCTAGGTGTTTTATAACCTCACATCACTCACGTGCATGCTCGTAAAATCTAGGTTAACCTAACTCAAGTATCGGCCCGATACCCAGGTAGAAGGTGTTCCATAAACCGTCAACTTAAATACCTCCAGCCTTAGACAACATCGAACCGGGTGAGTTCTCTTGTAACCTTAGCTTTACAAGTTATCGACCTATTCTAGGAGATTGATCAATCTGGTTCGTTTTAGACCTAGGTGAGCATGCATTTATCTTTGTTATAGATTTTACGTCAATCTCGTTTTATAATTCGATTATAATTGAGATTAACCTATAACATGCTTTCTACTCGACGTTAACGCTTCAAAATCGAGCTAAGGTAATTTCATGTTGCATGCTCGTTCATTTTCCTTTCAATTATATAACGATTATAATTAACGATAACTAATCATTCAACATGCATCTAACATGAAACCTAAATCATGCATACTTATATTATACTCTTTTATAACATACTTAAATGCTTGAAGCATGCTACCTATGGTGGGATTTTAAATCTATATGTCATACTCTTATGCATATCTCATTCATAGTTAATTATAACATGGATTCATGAAGCATAAATAATTAAACACACTGAAATGGATTGGTTTTGGCAATCTAAGCAAGCAATTAACTAAATTATTATAAATAATAATCAAATATTGAGTTGAGAAGCTCCCAGGAATCTCGAACCAACACGAACCGTCTTAATTAGACTTGAACCGGACCTCCCAAGCCTTAATCATCACTGACCCAGACCATAAAGGACTGAACCGACCGAGCTTTGAACCAAACCAATTGAGTTTCTTTGAACCGTCGAGATCTGGACATTTTCGCGCCTGTTTCTTTCTTTGAACCATAAAGGACTGAACAGACATATTTTCTTTTTATTCTCCTAGGTAAGATATTGAATGTGTTAATAACTAAAATACGGAAGCAATTTTGGATCTTAGGCACATAAGAAGCTCAATTTGATCAAACATTGCATGCTGTTCATAAGAGGAAAAACAAAGACAGTTTACCAACCTTGTTTCAATGGAGAAATTGGTTGGATTTCCTTCTTGTTTTTCTTCATCAACGAGTCACAAACCACCAAAGGATCTTCCTTGTTATCCTCAAGCCTTTGGAACGGATTGTGGGATCCTCAAGTGATGGAATTGAAGAGAAGAAGCTTTAAGAACAAACTTATGGAGGTGGGTTTGGTGAGTATTCAATTCTGCAGCAATTCACTTTCTTTTCTCTCTTAATCTTTCAACATTCTTCTTCAATTATATAGAGAGATTAAAGAAGAAGAAAAGCCCCAACAATTGAGACCAAATCAGCCATTAAGATGGTGGGAATTTGGGCGGCTAACATGAGGGGAGTGCATGGGTTTAGTCACCCTGCACTCCACCTCCAAAAATTCATGAGTTATGAATTTTAATTAATTCAATAATTATCCTAAATAATTAGATAATTATCTAATTTTAATTAATATGAAAAATCAATATTGATTTTTTCAATTTTCCAAATTTAAATTAATTCAAAATTAATTTAAAATAATTAATTATTAATTTAATATCTAATATTAAATTAATATTTTCCCACTACTCCCGAACATTTCTGAAGTGTTATTTTCCTATCATGAATCCCTATTCATGTTCTCGATATTTAAATCATATTTAAATATTAAATTTCACACATTCTCAGTTTTCACAAAACCCGACGTACCGACAATGCCTATCACCTCTATTCATTTCTCTTAACATGAACTTAAAGTAATCCATATTTTATCCATCATATTGTTCCAAAGGTTAGTCTTGAAGGGATAAAAGGCCCTCACAGCGGAAAGTATTACCGAACCTACTCAGAGTCTTAGATTCTAATTGAAATACAAATACAATTTGCAAAATATTGCAACAATAAATCTATATTTCATGGGTTGTACATAGGCTATAAACATGCTAAAAGATCAACTAGACTGATCCTAGTGATCAAGGATTTCATAGAAAACTTATTTTTGTAGAAAACCTTGATCAATTCGCCTTTTCTTGCCAATAAAATGAAAATGTAGTAACCCTCTTGTGCGAACACCACCAATCGGCTACACCGGTATATCTCTAAGACTTCTTGTGGGAGTCTTTTGGGAGAGATCTTTGAGAGAAGGAGAGACAATGAGATGCCTTTCACCCCACCCTAGGGGTCCTATATATAGGTAAAAGCCAAGACCTTTTCCTAGGAAAAGGTAAGTTCAAATCTATTATCTGAACAATATCTAATTTTAATAAATAAATAATTAATTCCATAATTATTTAATTACCCAATTAAATATCATATATTTAATCTTAGGGATTTTATTAATATTAAAATTAATAAGAATCCCATTCATATTAAATTTATTTGAACTCTTTCAAATATTTTCTCTCAAGAATTAATTTTTGAAATTAATTAAAAAATTATATCATAAAGTTTCATAAAATTTATATTATAATGTATCAACACATACATTATATGATTCCCCAAATAAATTGATCACTTTAAATTTACAGTTTATATTTAATTGCTTCAAGTCTTTTTACGAGCTACCAGTGGGACCTAATGGACCTACAGATCAGAAGCTCATACGATACGAGACTAATCGGCTAAACCCATTAACCAAGTAAGTCTCAATTCGTTAACTGTGGGTCACTCCACTAAAGACCCACAACTGCATTCTTCTCATTGCAGAATATTTTTGTGTCCATGGATATTGACCAATACTACAAGTCAGTCCTTCACGTGTGTTTGTATCCCAACTGGGTCAAATTATCGTATTACCCCTGGTTTACATCTTTGTCCTTAAGTCCCCAGTGCTCCTCTAATGAAAAACATGTTTGAGGTCCAACCAACAAACAAAAGTCCCTCTCGTGCCATAGAGAGGGTTGGGTCAATTGTTCAAGTCTCGGAGACACTACTTAAGGGAACACACCTCTAAATACCCTAGGGTCGGGAAGGAGTGAATTCCATCTTGTGTGATTATGTTTCCAGCTCCTCACTCGGTATTATCGCCAAAATGGTAGGCTTATTGAGTTGGCGTGCTGGCCACTCTCCCCATACAAATCAAAGGACAACCCTTTGTGAGTAGGAGTCCATAATCCACTTAGGATTGAGACTGAGTTGTCTAGGTCATCCTAGTAAAATAGAAACCAAACCAACTAACGGTGTTATAGTTAGTGGTAACTATTTCACGGTCCGGTCTTATGCAAACTCATTGCATAGGATACCCCCACTCGCATGTAAACTACATGAACGCATTGGATCATTGCGTTTGTATCATAATACAAAGCGGGTCGTATCCATAGTGTCACCAGGATAAGGTACCCAACCTTATCCTTGTACTATAGACCTTTTAGGTTGCTACTTGAACATCGTTCCTGTATGTCCCCACATACTAGTTCAAGTTACATACAAACAACCTTGGATCTTAGTTTATTGGATTTGGGTGAAATAGTGCTATATTTAACAATAACATTTTATTGCAGAAACTACATAACACTTTATTAAATACAAGTATAAAATTTGTTTACATTCACTATCTACGAGTTTTAGGGCATAAAACCCAACAAGTCTTGAGCTAGCAAGGGGACCTTGAAAGGAATAAAAGTCCCCACGCAGTGGAAGCGCATCGATTTGACATTACGCCGTATATTGATTAACATTAAAATACCGTTACGAAAACTCAAACTAACTTTAAACACACTTTAAAGCTGCTGGAAAAATTTGTTTAAACATGCTAAAAATAAATCTAAATTTATTTTCATGCTTTTCTAAAGAAAAGAGGAAGAACCGTTACAAACCTCCATTGTAGACTTGACCGTTCTTCGCCAACGATGCTCCACGAACGAAAACGCAGCAACCGCCTTTCATTTTCTTCGCTGGAAATTCCTTCTTTCAATGACACAATAACCAGTTACAAACCTCCATTGTAGACTTGACCGTTCTTCGCCAACGATGCTCCACGAACGAAAACGCAGCAACCGCCTTTGATTTTCTTCGCTGGAAATTCCTTCTTTGAATGACACAATAACCACAGAGGTTACACCAGTTTGTCTCTAAGTCTAGGAGGCAAAAGACTTGTGGGAGTCTTTCTCTAAGAGGGAGGCTGGAGATAATTCTAGGTCTTGTCTTTCAAGAGTGTCAAGTGTCATGACCAATTAGGTCTAGTGTTCTATTTATAGAAGAAAGGCCATGAATAAAATATTCAATTAAATCAATCTTTTCCAAAATTGATTCAATCATATTCCTTAATTAATCAATCATGATCAATCAATTCCATAATTGATTAATCTTTTCCACAAATGACTAATTACTTCCATAAGTGATTAGATCATTTCCATAAATGATTAATCACTTCCTTAAGTGATTAATTATTTCCATAATTGATTAATTCCCAGTTAATGAATTCTTTAATTAATTAACCACTAATTAAATATCACATATTTAATTTCCGGCCTAGAATTAATTAATTTGCCCAAACACATTTTAGGCCTTAAATTAATTCATTATTTTAACTCTTTCAAACTTCCATAAATTTATATTTGAACTTCTTCAAATATTAATTTCTCTCATAATAATATATCAATATATATATTATTTGTTTCCCTTAGTAAATTGAACATTTTCAATTTAAATTTATTACTTAGTTGCCTCAAATTACTTTATGAGCTACCAGTGGGACCTAATGGACCTGCAGATCAGAAGCTCCAACGATGTGAGATTAATTGGTCAAATTCAAATTCATTAACATTAATCAATATTCGTTAACTGTGTATACATTCCACTATAGACTCACAGTTGCACTCTTCTCACTGCAGACATATTTTCTGTGTCCACGGATCTAGACCAATATCGACTAGTTAGTCCTTCACGAGTGTCCGTAACACCAGCTGGGTCAAATTACCGTTTTACCCCTGGGTTACCTCTATTTCCTTAAGTACCAATTCTCCTCTAATGAACAACCTGTTTGTGGTCCGTAACACCAGCTGGGTCAAATTACCGTTTTACCCCTGGGTTACCTCTATTTCCTTAAGTACCAATTCTCCTCTAATGAACAACCTGTTTGTGGTCCAACCATCAAACAGAAAACCCTGTCGTGCCATTGAGAGGGTAGGGCCCTTTGTTCAAGACTCGGAGTAACCACTTAAGGCAACACTCATCTGCTTCCCTAAAGTCGGGAAGGAGTGAATTCCATCTTGTACGATTATGTTCCCAGCTCCCCATTCCGTCTTGTCCCCAAAGTGGTAGGCTTATTGAGTCGGCGTATTGGCCACTCTCACCCATACAAATCAAAGGACAATCTCTCATGAGCAGGAGTCCATAATAAACTCAGGATTAAGACTAAGTTGTCTAGGTCGTCCTAGTGAAATAGAAAACCAACTAGTTAACGGTGTTATAACCAGTGGTTACTATTTCGCGGTCCGGTCTTATGCAAACTCATTGCATAGGATATCCCCACTCGCATGTCTCCTACACAAACGCGTTGGATCGCAGCGTTTGTATCAAATACAAAGTGGGTCGTATGCATAGTGTCACCAGAATAAGGCACCCAGTCTTATCCCTATACTATAGACCTTTTAGGCTGTTTCTTGAACAATGATCCCATATGTCGCTACATATAGTTCAAGACTCCACTATAGCCTAGTAGTTGAACTCCCCTCATTGTAGATATATTTACATCCACTCGATACAACCATGATTAGTAAGTCAGTCCTTCACATGTCGTTGGTTACTATAGACAAGTCAAATGTCCGTTTTACCCCTACAATACATCTTAGTTCCTTTAGTCCACTGGTCCTCTAATGAACATCTTGTTTATGATCCAACCATTAAACAAGATCCTTCTCAGGAAAATGAGAGGGTGGGGCCGCTTGTTCAAGCCTTGGATTCAACACTTAAGGGAACTGTTGGGTTTTATGCGCCCTAAAACTCGTAGATAGTGAATGTAACCGTTGACTGGATATTAATGAAATAATATTGATATATTTTTCCATTAAATGTTATTAGTTATTTTATATTTTTCTTTGCCTAAAAATAACCCTAATCCAATAAACTAGACATCCTAGGTTGTAATATGAGTCTTGAACTATATGTAGCTACATATGAGATCATTGTTTAAGAAACAGCCTAAAGGGTCTATAGTATAGGGATAAGACTGGGTGCCTTATCCTGGCGACATTATGGATACGACCCACTTTGTATTTGATACAAACGCTATGATCCAACGCGTTCGTGTAGGAGACATGCGAGTGGGGATATCCTATGCAATGAGTTTGCATAAGACCGGACCGCGAAATAGTAACCATTGGTTATAACAGCGTTAACTAGTTGGTTTTCTATTACACTAGGACGACCTAGACAACTTGGTCTTAATCCTGAGTTGATTTTGAACTCCTGCTCATGAGGGATTGTCCTTTGATTTGTATGGGTGAGAGTGGCCAATACGCCGACTCAATAAGCCTACCATTTTGGGGACAAGACCGAGTAGGGAGCTGGGAACATAATCGTACAAGATGGAATTCACTCCTTCCCGATTTTAGGGAAGCAGATGAGTGTTCCCTTAAGTGGTTACTCCGAGTCTTGAACAAAGGGCCCTACCCTCTCAATGGCACGACAGGGTTTTCTGTTTGATGGTTGGACCACAAACAGGTTGTTCATTAGAGGAGAACTGGTACTTAAGGAAATAGAAGTAACCCAGGGGTAAAACGGTAATTTGACCCAGTTGGTGTTACAGACACTCGTGAAGAACTAACTAGTTAATATTGGTCTAGATCCGTGGACACAGAAAATATGTCTGCAGTGAGAAGAGTGCAACTGTGAGTCTATAGTGGAATGTACACACAGTTAACGAATATTGATTAATGTGGTTAATGAGTTTGACCAATTAATCTCACACCGTTGGAGCTTCTGATCTGCAGGTCCATTAGGTTCCACTGGTAGCTCATAAAGTAATTTGAGGCAACTAAGTATTAAATGTAAATTGAAAATGTTCAATTTACTAAGGGACAAAATATAATATATATTGATATATTATTATGAGAGAAATTAATATTTTAAGAACTTCAAATATTAATATAAATTTATGGAAGTTTGATAAAGTTCAAATAATGAATTAATTAATTTAAGGCCTAAAATCTATTTGGGAAAATTAATTAATTCAAGGCCGGTAATTAAATATGTGATATTTAATTGGTGGTTAATTAATTAAAGAATTTATTAACCAGGAACTAATCAATTATGGAAATAATTAATCACTTAAGGAAGTGATTAATCATTTATGGAAATGATCTAATCACTTATGGAAATAATTAGTCATTTGTGGAAAAGATTAATCAATTATGGAATTGATTGATCATTGATTGATTAAATAAGGAATGAGATTGAATCAATTTTGGAAAAAACTGATTTAATTGAATATTTTATTCATGACCTCTCTTCTATAAATAGAACACTAGACCTAATTGGTCCATGACACTCTCCTCTTGCTCTTAGACTCACAAGACAAGACCTAGAATTCTCTCTAGCCTCCCTCTTAGAGAAAGACTCATACAAGTCTTTTGCCTCCTAGACTTACAGACATACTGGTGTAACCTCTGTGGTTATTGTGTCTTTGAAGAAGAAATTCCAGCGACGAAATCAAGAAGGAATCGCTGCGTTTTTGTTCGTTGGAGTGTCGTTGGCGAAGAACGATCAAGTCTACAACGAAGGTTTGTAACAGTTCTTTCCCTTTTCTTTAGAAAAGCATGAAAATAAATTTAGATTTATTTTTCAGCAAGTTTATAACAATTTTCCAGCAACTTTAAAGTGTGTTTAAAGTTTATTTTGCCTTTTCGTAACGGTATTTTAATGTTAATTAATATACGACGTAAGGAACAATCGATGCGCTTCCGCTGCGTAGGGGCTTTTATCCCCTTCAGGAAAAACCTCTCTACTATCCTTGAATCGGGTAGGAGTGAATTCCCTTTTGCTTTACTATGTCCCCAGCCATCCATCTAGTGTTATCCCCAAAATGGTAGGATTATTGAACGATACTTTTATATCACTCTCACCCATGCAGATCAAAGGACAACCTTAAACAAACAAGAGTTCATAGTAAGCTCAGGATTAAGATCGAGTTACCTAGGTCATCGTATGAAAAAGTCAGTCTTCACAGTAAACGACGTTATAAAGTAAGAGTGACTTATTTCTTGGTCCTGTCTTGCGTAAACATCTTTTACATAGGATGCCCCTACTTGCATGTCTCTACATGAACGATCCAGGATCACGTCATTTGCCTCATTCGCAAAGTAGGACGCATCCATAGTGTTACCAGAACAAAGTACCCAACCTTATTCATTTACTATAGACAATTTAGGTTATATACTTGAACTTGATCCTTGTCTATATCAAAGATTTAGTTCAAGTATCTCATATTATATGTTCCTAATGGGTTTAAAAATACAAAATAAACAATTTCACCGAATAACATCTTTATTTATACAAAGGATAACATAACTTGAGTTATAGGACATAAACCCCAACAAATATTACATGCTAATTTGTAGGAATTTAACTCTCTAGCTCATCCTTCACATATCGAGGTGACAACAAGCATATGGATCTATAATTCGCTCTTAAGCCTTCAAACTAATCCTAGGCATGATAAGGTTCACTGTTGCAAGAAAAGTACTAGAAAAGTTTTTAAAATGCTCAATTTCTAGGCAACATGCTTATAATTTAATAAAAGCAATAAAGTTGGCAGGATGACACATCGTTGATTTTCATAATCAAGGAAAAAGCAACCAGGTCATCCATACATCAAGACTCAATCTTTTAAAATTTGCTTAAAAATAGGTCTAATGCTCAGATGCATGGCCTCAATCAAGAAAATATAGAACAATAAAATAAAGCATGCATAATAAAATAGTTTGATGCTCAGGTGCATCGAGACTCAACCAGAACCAAGGTATCAAATTTCCGTCGACATTTCCAAGGGGGGAAGTTTCGATCTTCCCCCCATGTCGAGAAATGTCGAGAAATGTCGAGATGTCGACCGAAATGTCGAGATGTCGACAAAATGTCGAGTTTTTTATTTATAATTTATTTATTTTTAGTTTAATAATTATTTTTAAGCTTCATTTTTTGTATGTCTCCCTTGTCCAAGTGGATGTACGAGCTTGGTAAATACTGCTAGCTGGGTTCGATTATAATTTTATAATTCTCAAATTCTCAATTATAATTTTACATTTCTATTATTTTATTATTTTTATCATCTATAAATACTCTCATTCCATTTCAATTTCTTCACACCACAATTCTCAAATTCTTCCAAAATATTCTTCAATTTCTTTTTTAAATTAGAAGTTCTAGGCTTCTAGCTCTAGTTATCTTCACATGTTAAGTTAAGTTTAAAGTTTACAATGTTTCTGTACAGTATTAGTTAATTTTTGTTTTATTAATTATATAGTTATCAATTATCATTAGTTAATTTTTCTCAGAAAAAAAATTATCATTAGTCAATTATATAGTTTCTATATACTTCTTATTTGTAACCAAAGTCTCATTTTATAATTCAAATAATTTATATCAATTAGCATAATTTTAATTAATAGGAACATCCTATCGACATGTTAATATAAATATCATAAATAATTTTCATCAACTTCCATATTGCATTTAATATAATTAAGTCACAATTAAATTTGCATTTAATAATTCAAACAATTTTCATCAAATTTCATATTATTTTCAAAATTCCTGTACATATCGACATTTGAATCGAAAATTCTATCTAAATATTATCTTACTTTTTAGATGTGATGATAAAAAATGGTCAATTATAGTCTAACTAAGCCACAATTAAAGTTTCATTAACTAATTCAAACAATTTTCATCAATTTTCACGATTTCTGTAAATTTTCCCGAAATGCCTCTCGACATTTCCATCGACATCGACATTTCCATAAAATCTGGATCTCGACATTTCCATCGACATCGACATTTTAAACCTTGACCAGAACAAACATGCAAGACCAACTCCACCCCCAACCTAAAATCATACATTGCCCTAAATGTATCTAAACATGGAGAATTAAAAGGACAAAGAGTAAGGGAACAGAAAAATCTCCCCTGATTTTAAGCTCAATGGTTGGAAGGGAATGATTCACCATGTCTCAAAAGATAGCTTTTCCACATAAATAGGTCATATACTCCTAAGCACAAAAGAAATCAAACAAACATAAATAAAAACTAGGGGCAACAAGAAAAGTGGCTAAAAATAAATAGGTGGCTTGAAAAATGGCTACAAACGTTTATAAATTAAATAGATGGCTAAACGATTTACTGATTAATAAATCTCTATTTGTAGAAGACTAAAATGTCTCCCAACAAACTGCCTAATGTGTTCTTAACGTTTAAAACTAAAATCAAAGTTTAAGAGAGATAAAATACACCCCTAAAAAAAGTTGGAGACATTTTAGGAAGTTTGAAATTCAAAAATTCAAGAAACTAATTTGAAAATCTAGATGGATCATATTGTTTCTATTTTGAAGTTTGAAATTAAAAAATCCAAGAAACAATCGTTTTCTACTGGAAAAATTTGTTTCCCAGAAAAAGGAGTCAATACCTTTATGGGGGAAGGAGTACAAAGTTCAACCTCCTTCAGTAGAGAGAAATACCTTCGGAATGCTTAATTGGAAAAAACAGTCCTCTCAATCAGAAGATATACTACCTGCAACTAAGGAAATCTGAACTTAAACTAAAAAGATAATACCTTAAATGTTGCAATTATGACATGTCATATCACCGCCCACCCTCCCACCAGAACCGCCCTCATGCATTCGCTCCATCCCGTCGGTCCATCTTTGTCTTCCACACATCGAAACCCTTGACAGCCAAAAACCTCCATTCCCCACCATTTTTCACCGCCAAACAGAGTGTATATCGCTACCTACCTCTCACATAACGCCGACGACCCACCTCCGCCGTGTCGACGACCTTCCCCCGCCACGCCTACGACCATCTCTTGCATGCTCAATCGATTCTTCTTCTACGTGAGGACTGTACCAAAAAAATTTGAACTAAGGTAACAACTTCATTTTCCTTCCCTTATATTTGCAATGACCTCCCCTACTTTCTAGACAATCCCTTGATTTTAGGGATTTTTTTTTTGCAATATTTCGTGATTTATGTGAATAAGGCCAACTACATCCATCCCTTGTGACATGTTATTATATTTTGATTGTTTTTTATTGTAAAAATCGTCCAGGATGTTGTTAAGAAGGATCTTGCAAGGAAAAAAAAAGAACAAACGGATTAAAAAAGATGTAGTTGAAGAAGTTGACCCCGTCAGAGCGGTATGTACTGATATATACATATATTATTTACACCGTTTATGACCTGCTTGCTACCTTTGAGATATATGTATCTGGATATAACTCTGTCCTGTGTATTGAATGGTGAAAGTGTATTGGAATGTCTATTGAATGACACTTTGTTGTGTGTCTGTACTCTTATATACATGCATATTAGTCATGTCAGTATATAAGTTGTGTGCCTTCCTTACTTTATAGATAATCCCTTGATTTTAGGGGCTAGTTTTTTTTTTTTTGCAATATTTTGTGATTTATGTGAAAAAAGCCAACTACATCCACCCCTTGTGACATCTTATAATTTGATTAAGAAAGATCTAGTTGAAGAAGTTGGCCCCGTCAGAGTGGTATGTACTGATATATACCTATATTATTTACACTGTTTATGACCTGCTTATGTGTACTAGAGCCTAAAATTGAGATGTATGTATTTGGATATAACTTTGTCTTGTGTATTGAAGGGTGAGATTGAGAAAAACTTTTAATTACAAACTTACAACCACTATTTTGATCATGATATGCAAAAAACAAATAAACTAAGCTATGATATTTAAATGAGGGAAAAATATAGGAAGATTAATTGAACTTAACAAACGAAATCTTTTCTTACGGCTGGAGAGATAGAAGAAGCCTAAAATATAGGAAAATCTTGTTTGACGGTTGGAGGGATATCAAAACCCGAAATCCCTGTAAATAAGGGTACATCCACCCGAAAAATGGGGGAAAATCTGTATGCAGTTGTTAACGGCGTTTGTGTATAAACGTATATACCAGGGGTAAAAATGGAAAAACAAAATCGAAAAGAAGTTCCTAAAAAGGTGGAAGCCATGTCTGCAATTATTGAACATCCTTAGCCAAAAAACAAGAGGGGGTATTTTTTGTAGCCATTTACCACAATCCCCCTAAAAACTAACAAGAAGCAAATAACTAAAAATAAAGATAAGAGATAGAAATTATTTTTAAAGCTGGACTGCCTCCCAAAAGCACAAATTTTTAACGTCGATTGCTCCATGGGATTTGCAGTCTTCAACCGAAATCCACTTCTTCAATCCTCATAGGATCTTTCTTTTTTTTTCTTAATCAGCTCCTGCACAGAAAGACTCAACTTGCACACATAGTGCATAACATAAGAAATTTTAAACAAAATATCCTCATCAGTCCATATTTTGCTAATTCTAAGCACCTTAGGCTTAACTTTGTCAGCCACTTGAATCACTAAGCCTAAATCATGCTTTTTAGAACTAAGGACATCACGAGAAAAAGAAATAGACATGGAATAATCAGAATTATGCTCAACATTCTTAATTTCTAACTCTCCTAACATGCATGAAGTACTACATGAATCAGAGCTAGAATTAAAGGAAGAGTTAACTTTAGGCTCACTGACCTCGATAGGATTTTCTTCTAACTTACCTTCTTGCTGCTGCTTTGGGATTTGGCTCTCTAGCTCATCGAGGAGTTCGCACGAAATCTAGTGATTTCTTCCAGTTTTGCAATGATCTCCCAAGCCTCATCGGGTGTTGTAGAAAACTCCTTACCACCACTAGTTGAGTCAAGTATTCTTCTATCATCAGGCGTCAACCCTGAAGGGATAAAGCCCTATCGCAACGAAAATAATCATAAGACCACACTGTAATTTTCTCAAGATTAAAATACCATAACAATTTGCAAACAGATTTTACAGCAAGGTAATCTACATTAAACATGCTGGAAAAACTTATAAAACATGTTGAAAATTATTACTATGGTTAATTCAACTCAAGGTTCGGGTCAGTTCCCAGGTAGGAGGTGTTCTGTAAACCGTCATCTTAAGTACCCCCAGCCTTAGACAGAACTTTACCGAGAGAGTTCCCTTATAACCACAGTAATGTAAGGTCTTTACTCTAAAGATCTAGGTGTATTAAATACTTTTAACAAACCTAGTAACAAACCTAGTGACATTGCATGCTAAATTTAACTATGATTAATTCAACTCCGGTATTCTGGGTCAGTTCCCAAGTAGGAGGTGTTCCATAAACTGTGAACTTAAATACCCCCAGCCTTAGACAGAACTTTACCGGTGGAGTTCTCTTATAATCATAGCAATGTTTTTCCTACTTAGTCAATTAAAACTAATTTTAATTCTAAGTAAGAATAATTCTAATCCTATTAGAAATGTGATCTTAGGTCTAATTCATTTTAAACATTTTAAAATTAATTCATTTATCCTTAAATCCTATGTTTGCATGCAATTCTTTGTAACTATTATAAATTTTAATGAATTAATCCTATAACATGGTACTATGGTGAATAAATTAACAATCAAATTCTAATTAATTTATAAAACCATACATTAGCATACATGACATACCATAAATATAACAATTATATTAATCTAAGGTAATGTCATGCTCAATGCAATTTATTTCCTTTTAATTAACCTAACTCTTAAATTAATTATACAAGAAAATTAAAAATAAGCATTAGCATTTTCATACATTAACATAACATTTATATTAATATATCATGAAAATTAATTAAGCATGTTAATTGCTTCTATAAATATAACTCTTATATTTTTTTTAAAGTAAAGTAATTTCAAGCTCAATTCAAATTAATTTTCTTCAATTAATCTAACTCTTAAAATTAATTACCCAAGAAAATTAAAATAAGCATTCACATTTTCATACATTAACATAACACTTTATATTAATTGCTCATGAAAATAAATAAGCATATAAATTACTTTCATAAATATAACTTTTTATATTTGTACTAAAGTAATTTCAATCTCATTGCTTCTCAATTTTCATCCATTTAATCATTACAATTTATATTAAATACTCATGAAAATTAAATTCATGCATAATACTTATATTATAACAATTATAATTAAAAATGCATGAATATGCTTAACCTATGGTGGGATTATAAACTATATGACATTCATAAAGCAATTTAAATAGCTAAGTAGACGGGTTTTGGCATCCTAGAACTCAAAACAATAGAAAAATTATAATAATTAATCTATCTAAGTCCTATCTTGCCGTGAACCGCCTTGAAACAGCCTCAAAACAGCTTGAACTAGCCTGAAACGTAATGAACCAGCTCCAAAACTTGCTCAGAATGGTAAAAAATAGCTCAAACCAGTCAAAAACCGCTGGAATCGGTCAAAAACGCCTAGAACTAGTCAAAACCCGGTCTAATATCTTGAACCGCGTCTGAACCAAAAATGCTTCAGCCGAACCGCGTGAATCATATGCTACAAACCTAATGCCCATGGTTTCTAACCAAAAACGCCCCATGGTCTCGTTGGTTTCACAAAAGATAATATTAACGCCCGTCTGCACGTGCGTTGGTTTGAATCCCACTCAATGTAGTTTTAAAATTTTTTTTTAATAAAAATTCATCTGCAACAAGGCTTGAATTCATGTGCAGGAGCTTCACAGACGCTGACATAACTAACCAATCACACACAAAGTACACATCTGTAAGCCGATTTTATTTTATTTTAATGTTTCGTCCGATTGTTCTTCCCAGCAACGCTTGTTCTCGGTTTTCACCAAAATTTGCGATTTCCAGCAGTGATTTTCGTCAATTTTAACCCAAACTGCAACACAATTTCACCCAAATTGATACATTATCAAAAACACGGACTTACAGATGCAAATTTGCAACACATCGCCCAAAACACCGGGCCCTTACATGATCAAATCAATGAAAAAAGTTGCAAATTCTTATGCCAAAAACCCTAACCATCTACTAGCAAACCATTATACATCAAATGCACAATTAATCCCACCAATTAACCAATACAAATTTTGTATAACAAAATTAAGCATACGATCGTCCCTGATACCAATTGAAGGATTGGAATTCCCAATTCCGTTATAGCGGAAGCAATTGGACCGTTCGTAAATTAATTTTGTTCTACAAAATACCAATACATTGGCAAAAAGTTAAGCGGTGAAAAACATACCTCTGTTGACGACTCTGAATTCTTCAACGAAACGGACACCACCACGAGGCTACCCTGCTATAACTCTGAGATTAGGAACGTAGTTGTGGGACTACCTAATCTTGAATAGGAAAAACTCTAGAGAGAAAATTCTCCCTAGACTTCTTGAGTTGAGAGAATATGAGAGGGCCTTATGGTGGCCATATGTTGTGGTACCTAAACCCTAGGGTTAGTGTTCTATTTATAGGAGAAAGGTCATGAATAAAATATTCATTTAAAATCAATTATTTCCATAACTGATTTAATCTTTTCCATAATTAATCAATTCCATAACCAATCAATTTCATAATTGATTAATCTTTTCCATAAATGATTGATCACTTCCATAAGTTATTAAATCATTTCCATAAATGATTAATTACTTCCATAAGTGGTTAATCATTTTCAAGTGATTAATCATTTCCATAATTGATTAATTTCCAATTAATTAATTCTTTAAATTAATTAATCACCAATTAAATATCATATATTTAATTTCAGACCTTCTATTAGTTAATTAATTAATTACCCAATCAAATATCATATATTTAATTTCAGGCCTTCAATTAATTAATTCTATAATATAAATCAAATTCATATTAAAATTGAAACTCCTTCCAATTCTCTTATATCCTATAAATTTAATATGAATAAAATTCATATTAATATTTGAACTTCTTCAAATATTTATTTCTCTCATAATAATAAAGTTTAATTTCAAATTAGACTTTACATATTAATGTATCATTATACATTATATTAATTTGTATCTCATACAATTAACTTAATTCCCAATATGAATTTGAACTATTCAAATTCTCTCAAGATATAATTGTTCCTAATTACTCTTTACGAGCTAGCAGGGGGATCTAATGGACTACAGATCAGTAGCTCTAATGATATGAGATTAACCGGTTAAACTCATTAATCAGGTTAACCAATATTCACTAAGTGTGGATCATTCCACTAAAGACCCACAACTGAACTCTTCTCACTGTAGAACATTTCTGTGTCCACGGATATAGACCTATACCGGTAAGTCAATCCTTCACAAGGGTTCGTAATCACGACTAGGTCAAATTACCGTTTTACCCTTGTGCTCCATCTGTCTCCTTAAGTACCAGTGCTCCTTTAATGAACAACCTATTTATGGTCCAACCAATAAACAGAAAGTCCCTCTCGGGCCAGTGAGAGGGCGGGATCCCTTTGTTCAAGTCCCGGAGTCACCACTTAAGGGAACACTCATCTATTTCTCCTAGAAGTGGGAGAGAGTGAATTCCTTCTTGTGTTGTCATGTCCCCAGCCTCCCAATCGGTCTTGTCCCCAAAAAGGAAGGCATATTGAGTCGGCGTATTGGTCACTCTCACCCATGCTAATCAAAGGACAATCCCTCATTAGAAGGAGTTCATGACACACTCAGAATTAAAATGAGTTACCTAGGTCATCCTATTGAAATAGTAACCTAACTAGTTAACGATGTCATATCTAGTGGTTTACTATTTCATGGTCCGGTCTTATGCAAACGCATTACATAGGATACCTCCACTCGCATGTCTGCTACATGGACATTTTGGACCAATACGTCTGTATGAAATACAAAGTGGGTCGTATCTCATAGTGTTACCAGGATAAGGTACCCAACCTTATCCTTGTACTATAGACCTTTTAGGTTGTTACTTGAACATGGATCCCTGTATATCCCCACATACTAGTTCAAGTTACATTCAAACAACCTTGAATCTTAGTTTATTGGATTTTGGTCAAATTGTGCAATATTTAACAATAACACTTTATTGTAGAAACTCAATAACACTTTATTGAAACAAGTATACAATTTGTTTACATTCACTATCTACGAGTTTTAGGGCATAGAACCCAACAAAGACGACCTCTCTAATTCAAAATTTTGAGAGTTATCTCAATAGCATGAAGTTATTGCCAGGAATTCATTCCTTTTAATAAGAATAACAAACATGATTTGTGACTATGAATCAAGTATTCGAGTAGAATCATCATTCTTCACAAATTACGCTTCTAAGACTACTAAATCGAATTTACTGTCTTTGGACAAGTCTTCTTTGGTTGAGCAAGGCTCAATGTCACATTCATTAATAACACTTCTTAATGAATTAAACACTTGGGGCATGAGAACATTTCTCTGTTAAGACTAATCTTAAATTATTCGACACAAATTAACCGTTTTAATTAGTTGTATAATCACCGTTATTTATAAAATGGGTGTAAGACTATGTACATATGAAAATACTGAATCGCTGAAATAACAAATCACTTGGTTATTTATTGCACGAACCCATTACAACAGCAATACAAACAATTACATACAATCCAATCAGTTTAGCAAAAACAAGCAATCATAGAACCCTAAGACTATTGATTTAGTTTTGCAACTATGTTTCAGAGGTTTAGAGGAACAACCATCGAAGGGTGATTAGCTACTCCTCCTTTGAAATGAGACACTTCTCAACTAATTCTAATTCCGGAATAACTCATATTCCTATAGGCATTAGCCACCGTTATTTGGTCAAGGATTTGTTAACACACTTAACTCATCCTCGTAAGTGTAACCCTCCCACTTTTAGATCCCAGAGGCACACACAAACAGGCTACCGAAGGGATAGACAACTGTTGGTAATTAGCCTAAGTGACCCTATCCTTTTCAGGAGTTCACGGTGTTACGAATCCTATGATCAGACCCTTCGAAGGGATGGTTGCTCAAGGACAACACGTAGGCGGATTATAAGACTGTCCTGATGTGACCTATGGGTGGAGACCGAGGGATACGTTGACACGTGTCCTGCTCCCACTTACTATGGGCACCTTCCCCATTCACCTTGTTATTGACCCATGCAAACACTTTCCGAAGGGAGGTCGCGCTAAAACGACACGAAGCCGAGCATGGATCTCACGTTGTAAATATAGGGACGTAAGAGTAAAAAATTTACCTCCCACTAAAGTGACCTACCGTACATTTTAGGGTTTATTAACCTAGATAAATCTGGATAATTCAATTTATCTAAGTCTAATCCTATTATAACTATTATAATGAGAATTGTAATGTTTTAGGTGAATTAAACTCTTTTAACAAACCTAGCAACACCGTATGCTAACATGACTATGGTTATTTCAACTCAGGTTACGGGTTTGTTCCCAGGTAGCAGGTGTTCCGTAAACCGTCAGCTTAAATACCTCCAGCCTTAGACAGAACGTAACCGGGAGAGTTCCCTTTTAACCATAGTAATGTAAAGTCTTTACACTAAAGATCTTGGTGTATTAAACTCTTTTAATAAACCTTGTGACATTGAATGCTAACATTTAACCATGATCAATTCAACTCTGGTATTTCAGGTCAGTTCCCAAGTAGGAGGTGTTCCGTAAATCGTCAACATAAGTACCCCTAACCTTTGACCGAACTTTACCGGTAGAGTTCCCTTATAATCATAGTAATGTTTGTCCTACTTAGTAGGTTAAAACTATTTTTTAAAAAAGTAAGCAAGACTTAATTCTAATCCTATTAGTATTAACGAGATCTTAGGTCTAATTAATTTTAAACATTTTAAAATTAATTCATTTACTTATGATCCTATGTTTGCATGCAATCTTTATTATAGGTTGACGGTTTCTAATCATCAATTTTAAACTATTAAAAAAATTTAATGATTAGCCCTATAATCATATATACTATAGTTTTAAAATAATTAACAATCATATTCAAGTTAATATAATAAAACTATATATATTGCCTTGCATTGCATGAAATAAATATAACAATTATATTAAATTATGGATGTTTCATGCTCAATGCAACTTTGATTTCCATTATTAATAAATTAACAATTAAATTATTGCAAAAAATGGTAAATCAAAGTAGCATGCTGCAAACAATTTTATTAAATATAACTATTTATATTTAACTAGGTAATTTGTAAGCATCATGCTTATCGTTTTTCATGATATTAATATAACTCAACTATATATTAAAAACTCATGAAAATAAACCATGCATTTCAACCCATACATTATAACTAATTATAATATATATAAAATGCATGAGCATGCTTTGTAACCTAAGGTGGGATTTTAAATCTAAATGACATCCATAAAGCATTTAAATAGCGTATAAACTGATTAATTGACCCATAGGATAAAATAAAGCCCATAAATTACAATAATTTAAGCTATTTTATCTTAAAAACATCTGCAGCTTCAGAATCGGACTAGACCGCACGAACCGGTCAAAGATCCACGAACCGAGTGAACCAACTTCCAGACCAGACCAAACACTCCATGACCAAGCCACAAACTCACGGGAATGCACGTTTACGGACTGCTTCACGCTGACACGCGTCAGCTACTGATTGGCTGCGAAAAAAAAAAAACATCTCACTCTATCTGACCCAGTCCAGTCTCAAACCCCTACCCTCCAACATGCATACAGAAATGCTACCAACACAGCTAGACACACCAATTTGCTTAAATTGCGATTTGTATATATATATATATATATATATATATATATATTCTTTTGCGATTCTGTTATGACGATTTTTATACCGCAAGCGAACGAGTCGTCACAAGTAGTATAGTGATTTTGAGTATAGAGTATCGTCTCCACAGGGATTGGATTTATTCAATTAATTACCATGAATAATCTTGCTTAACTTTATTTAGAGAACAAAATCTAATGCCGAAAAGAATAATAAAAAGCTAATCTAGAAAGCAAAAGATAAATGGAGACACAATTTGGAGGGATAATTCTAGAGGGTTGATTTCATCAATTGGACCTTTAATGCTTAATCAATTAACTAATATGGATTAACTAATCATTTGATTCATAAGTCTAGAAGCCTAATGACAAGGACTCTCCTGTCAGTCTCCTCCTATCTCATACCTTTCAATAAGGAATCTCCTTTCAGTCTCATATTTATTTACTTAGCATGGCAGTACGACCCTTCAGTACAACCTCTAACGTTATTTATTCTATCCTATGTCACCAGGGTAAATATGTTGGGTTTTATGCCCTAAAACTCGTAGATAGTGAATGTAACCGTTGACCGAATATTAATGAAATAATATTGATATATTTTTTCCATTAATTGTTATTAGTTATTTTATATTTGTCTTTGCCTAATAATAACTCTAATCCAATAAACTAGACATCCAAGGTTGTAATATGAGTCTTGAACTATATGTAGCGACATATGGGATCATTGTTCAAGAAACAGCCTAAAGGGTCTATAGTATAGGGATAAGACTGGGTGCCTTATCCTGGTGACACTATGGATACGGCCCACTTTGTATTTGATACAAACGCTGCGATCCAACGCGTTCGTGTAGGAGACATGCGAGTGGGGATATCCTATGCAATGAGTTTGCATAAGACCGGACCACAAAATAGTAACCACTAGTTATAACACCGTTAACTAGTTGGTTTTCTATTTTCACTAGGACGACCTAGACAACTTAGTCTTAATCCTGAGTTGATTATGGACTCCTGCTCATGAGAGATTGTCCTTTGATTTGAATGGGTGAGAGTGACCAATACGCCGACTCAATAAGCCTACCACTTTGGGGACAAGACCGAATGGGGAGCTGGGAACATAATCGTACAAGATGGAATTCACTCCTTCCCGACTTTAGGGAAGCAGATGAGTGTTCCCTTAAGTGGTTACTCCGAGTCTTGAACAAAGGGCCCTACCCTCTCAATGGCACGAGAGGGTTTTCTGTTTGATGGTTGGACCACAAACAGATTGTTCATTAGAGGAGAATTGGTACTTAAGGAAATAGAGGTGACCCAGGGGTAAAACGGTAATTTGACCCAGCTGGTGTTACGGACACTCGTGAAGGACTAACTAGTCAAAAACACGGACTTACAGATGCAAATTTGCAACACATCGCCCAAAACACCGGGCCCTTACATGATCAAATCAATGAAAAAAGTTGCAAATTCTTATTCCAAAAACCCTAACCATCTACTAGCAAACCATTATACATCAAATGCACAATTAATCCCACCAATTAACCAATACAAATTTTGTATAACAAAATTAAGCATACGATCGTCCCTGATACCAATTGAAGGATTGGAATTCCCAATTCCGTTACAGCGGAAGCAATTGGACCGATTCGCAATTTAATTTCGTTCTACAAAATACCGGTACATTAGCAATTACGAATTCATAATTCTACAATACTAAGGTTAAGCAAACTCACCGTCGTCTGACGACTCCGAATTCTTCAAGAACGTCTTCTTGAATGTCAGGGACCAAAAATGAAATCTTGGGACACCACCACAAGATTACCCTGCTATCCTCTGAGTATGGAAACTCAGTTGTGGGACTGAATACTCTTGAACTTTTGGGAGAGAATCACATAGAAAAGTAAAATTAAACTTCTCTGTCTTTTTCTTTTAGAGAGAGCATGAGAGTGAGAGATCTCTAGGGAGATCAAAAAAATCAGAGAGCATTCTCCTTTTTTACCGTACGAGGAAGCCCCCTGATATCTGAGAGATCAAGTGAGAGAAAAAAGATAATATTAATATAATAATTAATTAAATAAAATTTAATTAATTAAATATATTAATTTATTAATTAATAATCTAATTAAATATCTAATATTTAATTACATGTGCATTAAATCATATTAAATGCACTTCCCTCACTTAATATATAGTTTCAATTAATTTAATTAAATCCAATTTAACCAAATTAATATAACTCAACTAATTAATTAATTCATAATTAATTAATTTAATGATTAACTAAATATCACATATTTAATAAATCAATCATTTGAATCATATTCAAATATGCATCTCTCTTATAACCTATAGTTTTAATACGAATCTAATTCACATCAAAATTAATGTATAGTTATCAATTTAATTAAATCACATTTAACTAAATTAAATTGAACAATTAATTAATTCAAAATTAACTAATTTTATAATTAATTAAATATCAACCATAATTAATTAATTACATATTAGAATCAAATTCTAATATATATCTCTCATATATTATAGTTTAATTAAATCACATTTAATTAGACTAATTGAATAATCAATTAATTCACAGTTAATTAATTTATTCACTAATTAAATATCACATATTTAATTAGTTATATATTTGAACTCTTTCAAATATATAATTCTCTCAATTTAATAAAATTTAATCACAAATTAAACTTTATACTATAATGTATCAACATACAATATATTCATTGTACTTCATACAATTAACCTGATTCCCAAATTGAATTTGAACAATTCAAATTTTTCAAGATAATTTGTTCTCAATTACTCTTTACGAGCTAGCAGGGGGACCTAATGGACCTACAGATCAGAAGCTCCAATGATATGAGGTTAACTGACTAAACTCATTAATCGAGTTAACCAATATTCATTAACTGTGGATCACTCCACTAAAGACCCACAGTTGCACTCTTCTCACTGTAGAATATTTCTATGTCCATGGATATTGACCAATAACGGTAAGTCAATCCTTCACAAGTGTTCGTAACTACAGCTGGGTCAAATTACCGTTTTACCCCTGAGTTACCTCTGGCTCCTTAAGCACCAGTGCTCCTCTAATGAACAACCTGTTTATGGTCCAACCAGTAAACAGAAAGTCCCTCTCGGGCCAGTGAGAGGGCGGGATCCCTTTGTTCAAGACTCGGAGTCACCACTTAAGGGAACACTCATCTACTTCTCCTAGAAGTGGGAAGGAGTGAATTCCATCTTGTGTTGTCATGTTCTCAGCCCCCCACTCGGTCTTGTCCCCAAGAAGGTAGGCTTATTGAGTCGGCCTGCAGGCCACTCTCACCCGTACTAATCAAAGGACAATCCCTCGTGAGAAGGAGTTCATGACACACTCAGGATTAAGACTGAGTTACCTAGGTCATCCTATTGAAACAGTAACCTAACTAGTTAACGGTGTTACATTTAGTGGTTTACTATTTCATGGTCCGGTCTTATGCAAACTCATTGCATAGGATACCCTCGCTCGCATGTCTCCTACATGGACGCCTTGGATCATTACGTCTGTATCGAATACAAAGCGGGCCATATCACATAGTGTTACCAGGATAAGGTACCCAACCTTATCCTTGTACTATAGACCTTTTAGGTTGTTACTTGAACACTGATCCCCGTATGTCCCCACACACTAGTTAAAGTTACATATCAACAACCTTGGATCTTAGTTTATTGGATTTGGGTTATATTGTGCAATTTTAGACTTAAAATGACAATAACATTTTATTGTATAAACCTCAATAACACTTTATTGATACATGTGTATAATTCATTAACATTTACTATCTACGAGTTTTAGGACATAAAAGAGACCCTATAAAACTATTGATTTAGTTTTTGCAACGATACTTCAAAGGTTTAGAACAACAGCCACCGAAGGGTGGTCAGCCACTCCTCCTCTGAATTGAGACAATCTCAACCAAATTCTAACACCAGAATAACTCATATTCCGTTAGCATTTAGTTACCATCGTTCGGTCAAGGATTAGTTAACAAATTAACTCCTCCCCGTAAGTGTAACCCTCCCACTTTCAGATCTCAGAGGCACGGACCAACAGGCTACCATTAGGAAAGACAACTGTTGGTAATTAGCCTAAGCGATCCTATCCTATTCAGGAGTTCACGGTGTTCCAAATCCTATGATCAGGCCCTCCGAAGGGATGGTTGCTCCAGGGCAACACACAGACAGATCATAGGAATCTCACGTTGTGACCTAGGGGTGGAGACCGAAGGATACGTTGACACGCGTCCCGCTCCCACTTACTATAGACATTCTCCCCATTCACCTTGGTATTGACCCATGCAAACACTTTCCGAAGGGAGGCCGCTCTAAAACGACACAAAGCCGAGCATGGATCTCACGGTGTGAACACAGGGGGACGTGAGAGTAAAAACTCGATATGAAAATCTCGTTTTTATATTTTTCCTCCCACTGAAATGTCCTACCGTATTTTAGGGTTATTTAACTTAGATAAATCCGGCTAAGTCAATCTATCTAAGTCTATGCCTATTATAACTCTTATAATAAGGTCTTTACACTAATGTCTAGGTCAATTAAACCCTTTTAATTACCTAGTGACATTGCATGCTAATAGAACAATGGTTAATTCAACTCAGGTACCGGGTCAGTTCCCAGGTAGGAAATAACTCCAGCCTAGACAGAACCTCACCAGAAGAGTTCCCTTATAACCAAGATCCTATTTGTCCTACTTACCATATTTTAAATCTATTAAAATACTAAGCAAGACATAATTTCTAATCCTATTAGAAATAGTGATCTTAGGTCTAATTAATTTTAAACAATTTTAAAATTAATTCATTTTCCCTAAGATCATATGTTTGCATGCAACTCTTTGTAGGTTAATAAATCTCTAATCATTTATATTATAACTATTATAAATTTTAATGAATTAGACCTATAACATGCTACTATGGTGAATAAATCAACAATCACATTCTAATTAATTTATTAACCATACAATAGCAAACATGACATTAAATAATATAACAATTATATTAACTAAGGTAATGTCATACTGAATGCAATTTTAATTTTAATTTTATTAATTTAACTCTTAAATTAATAAAGCAAGAAAATTTAATAATATGCATTGACATTTTCATACATTAATATAACTATTTATATTAATCTCCCATGAAAATAAATTAAGCATATAAATTACTTATAGAAATATAACTTTTATATATTTAAACTAAAGTAATTTCATGCTTCATGCTTCTCAATTTTCATTCATTTAATATAACATTTTATATTAAAGATTTATGAAAAATAAATTCATGCATAATCCATATATTATAACAATTATAAATAAATATGCATGAATATGCTTAACCTATGGTGGGATTTAAATACTATATGACATTCATAAAGAAATTAAATAGCTAAGTAGACGGGTTTTGGCATCCTAGGACTCAAAACAATAGAAAAATTACATTAATTAATCTATTACAACCCTATCATGCCGTGAATTAGCCCAAAACAGCCTCAAACCGCATCTAAACCCTTCGAACCGACAAGAAATTGAGCTGAACTGTGCTAAACTAGCTCCAAATCAGCTAAAAACCGAGCTAAAACACGTTGAACCGGGCTGAAATGAGCTTAAACAAGCCAGAACCAAGCCAAACCAGGTCCAAATCACACTGGACTGAGCCAAAAATGCACGAACCGGCCAAAAATAAGTTGAACCGGTCAAAAAATACGTGAACCACGCTGAACCGGTCAAGAATTCATGAACCGCGCCCTACAACCCACAAACCGGACCGAACCGGGTTGAACCGCGCTCCATAACCGCTCAAACGCTTGAAACGCGCCTCAAAACTCCAACCAGACCCACGTACGCAGAAGTTACTATATGTCTGATTAAAAAAAACGGCCCAAATTCAAATAGCCCACGAAAAACGCATCTGAAATTCAGATTATGGCCCACGATCACACAAACTGCCCGCCCACGTTCACGAAAGCGTGAAAATGGAAGCCTGCACGCGTGATTCTCCAGCCGACCACGAGTTCGAACCCCAGCGTGCGTAGCTTTTCATCATTTTTTTTTAATTTTTCTGCGCGCGAGAACGCCCAAGTCCAGCTCGAACCGCCGCCTTGCCGCTCCATGACGCGCGCGCGCACCTCAGCCACCCATGCTGCAGGCGTTCGAGCCCAGACGAACGCGATTTCGTCCTCTTTTTTTTTTTTTTTTTTTTTTTTTTTTTTTTTCTGTTCGTTCGACGATGGCAGCGTCTGTATACCCAGAAAAATAACGATTCCCAGTAGCTTTCTTCTTTGATTTTTGGCCTCAAATTGCACCAAAATGCTCCAAATTTCTTCTCAATTGATACAATATCAAAGACATGGACTTACAACAATAAATTTGCAAAAAAATGCCCAAAACACTAGGCCCTTACATCGATCGAATCAATGAAAATTGCAAATTCTAAATGCCAAAACCCTAACCATCTACTAGCAAAAGTCATACATCAAATGCATAATTCTAATCCCACCATGCAACCAATGCAAATTTTGTAAAACAAAATTAAGATTACGATCGGCTCTGATACCAATTGAAGGATTGGAATTCCCAATTCCGTTACAGCGGAAGCAATTGGACCGATTCGCAATTTAATTTCGTTCTACAAAATACCGGTACATTAGCAATTACGAATTCATAATTCTACAATACTAAGGTTAAGCAAACTCACCGTCGTCTGACGACTCCGAATTCTTAAGAACGTCTTCTTGAATGTCAGGGACCAAAAATGAAATCTTGAGACACCACCACAAGATTACCCTGCTATCCTCTGAGTATGGAAACTCAGTTGTGGGACTGAATACTCTTGAACTTTTGGGAGAGAACCACACAGAAAAGTAAAATTAAACTTCTCTGTCTTTTTCTTTTAGAGAGAGCATGAGAGTGAGAGATCTCTAGGGAGATCAAAAAAATCAGAGAGCATTCTCCTTTTTTACCGTACGAGGAAGCCCCCTGATATCTGAGAGATCAAGTGAGAAAAAAGATAATATTAATATAATAATTAATTAAATAAAATTTAATTAATTAAATATATTAATTTATTAATTAATAATATAATTAAATATCTAATATTTAATTACATGTGCATTAAATCATATTAAATGCACTTCCCTCACTTAATATATAGTTTCAATTAATTTAATTAAATCCAATTTAACCAAATTAATGTAACTCAACTAATTAATTAATTCATAATTAATTAATTTAATGATTAACTAAATATCACATATTTAATAAATCAATCATTTGAATCATATTCAAATATGCATCTCTCTTATAACCTATAGTTTTAATACGAATCTAATTCACATCAAAATTAATCTATAGTTATCAATTTAATTAAATCACATTTAACTAAATTAAATTGAACAATTAATTAATTCAAAATTAACTAATTTTATAATTAATTAAATATCAACCATAATTAATTAATTACATATTAGAATCAAATTCTAATATATATCTCTCATATATTATAGTTTAATTAAATCACATTTAATTAGACTAATTGAATAATCAATTAATTCACAGTTAATTAATTTATTCACTAATTAAATATCACATATTTAATTAGTTATATATTTGAACTCTTTCAAATATATAATTCTCTCAATTTAATAAAATTTAATCACAAATTAAACTTTATACTATAATGTATCAACATACAATATATTCATTGTACTTCATACAATTAACCTGATTCCCAAATTGAATTTGAACAATTCAAATTTTTCAAGATAATTTGTTCTCAATTACTCTTTACGAGCTAGCAGGGGGACCTAATGGACCTACAGATCAGAAGCTCCAATGATATGAGGTTAACTGACTAAACTCATTAATCGAGTTAACCAATATTCATTAACTGTGGATCACTCCACTAAAGACCCACAGTTGCACTCTTCTCACTGTAGAATATTTCTATGTCCATGGATATTGACCAATAACGGTAAGTCAATCCTTCACAAGTGTTCGTAACTACAGCTGGGTCAAATTACCGTTTTACCCCTGAGTTACCTCTGGCTCCTTAAGCACCAGTGCTCCTCTAATGAACAACCTGTTTATGGTCCAACCAGTAAACAGAAAGTCCCTCTCGGGCCAGTGAGAGGGCGGGATCCCTTTGTTCAAGACTCGGAGTCACCACTTAAGGGAACACTCATCTACTTCTCCTAGAAGTGGGAAGGAGTGAATTCCATCTTGTGTTGTCATGTTCTCAGCCCCCCACTCGGTCTTGTCCCCAAGAAGGTAGGCTTATTGAGTCGGCCTGCAGGCCACTCTCACCCGTACTAATCAAAGGACAATCCCTCGTGAGAAGGAGTTCATGACACACTCAGGATTAAGACTGAGTTACCTAGGTCATCCTATTGAAACAGTAACCTAACTAGTTAACGGTGTTACATTTAGTGGTTTACTATTTCATGGTCCGGTCTTATGCAAACTCATTGCATAGGATACCCTCGCTCGCATGTCTCCTACATGGACGCCTTGGATCATTACGTCTGTATCGAATACAAAGCGGGCCATATCACATAGTGTTACCAGGATAAGGTACCCAACCTTATCCTTGTACTATAGACCTTTTAGGTTGTTACTTGAACACTGATCCCCGTATGTCCCCACACACTAGTTAAAGTTACATATCAACAACCTTGGATCTTAGTTTATTGGATTTGGGTTATATTGTGCAATTTTAGACTTAAAATGACAATAACATTTTATTGTATAAACCTCAATAACACTTTATTGATACATGTGTATAATTCATTAACATTTACTATCTACGAGTTTTAGGACATAAAACCCAACAGGTCTAAGTTCCGTGGACACAGAAAATATGTCTGCAGTGAGAAGAGTGCAACTGTGAGTCTATAGTGGAATGTACACACAGTTAACGAATATTGATTATTGTGGTTAATGAGTTTAACCAATTAATCTCACATCGTTGGAGCTTCTGATCTGCAGGTCCATAAGGTCCCACTGGTAGCTCGTAAAGTAATTTGAGGCAACTAAGTAATTAAATGTAAATTGAAAATGTTCAATTTAATAAGGGAAATAAATATAATATATATTGATATATTATTATGAGAGAAATTAATATTTGAAGAAGTTCAAATATAAATTTATGGAAGATTGAAAGAATTAATTAATTTAAGTCGTAAAGTGTTTGGGCAAAAATTAATTAATTCAAGGTCGGAAATTAAATATGTGATATTTAATTGGTGGTTAGTTAATTAAAGAATTCATTAACCATGAATTAATCAATTATGTAAATAATTAATCACTTAAGGAAGTGATTAATCATTTATGGGAATGATCTAATTACTTATGGAAGAAATTAGTCATTTATGGAAAAGATTAATCAATTGGGGAATTGATTGATCATGATTGATTAATTAAGGAATAAGATTGAATCAATTTTGGAAAAGATTGATTTAATTGAATATTTTATTCATGGCCTCTCTTCTATAAATAGAACACTAGACCTAATTGGTCATGACACTTGACACTCTTGAAAGACAAGACCTAGAATTCTCTCTAGCCTCCCTCTTAGAGAAAGACTCCCACAAGTCTTTAGCCTCCTAAACTTAGAGACATACCGGTGTAACCTCCGTGGTTATTGTGTCAATCAAGAAGGAATTTCCAGCGAAGAAAAACAAAGGCGGCTGCTGCGTTTTCGTTCTTGGAGCGTCGTTGGCGAAGAACGGTTAAGTCTACAACGGAGGTTTGTAACGGTTCTTCCTCTTTTCGTTAGAAAAGTTTTTAAAATAAATTTAGATTTATTTTAGCATGTTTAAACCGATTTTACAGCAACTTTAAAGCATGTTTAAAGTTTTGTTTGAGTTATCGTAACGGTATTTTAATGTTAATTAATATACGGCGTAAGGTCCAATCGATGCGCTTCCGCTGCGTGGGGACTTTTATTCCCTTCAATCGGCATCAGAGCCATCGCTGTCCCTATTAATTAATTTTAAAAGTTGCGATAGGCTCTAATAGGTGGGATTTATGCATAATGTATGTTTGGTTTGCATTGAACTGTTTGGGTTAATTTTATGGCCATAGATTTTATTTTTATGTGATTTTGATCATGTAAGGCCCGCTGTTTCGGGTATATTATGTAAAATCGAGTCCTATGTAAGTCTGGGTCTAGAATAGGTTTTTATGAGATGAAAATCGGAGCAATCGCCGCTGAAATCGGGGCCGAAATCGGAGAAATCGTTGCTGTTTTGCCCAGATTCTGCCTCCAGACGCAACAGCGTCGGGACGCTCCTTCAACAGCGTCTCGACGCTGTCTCGATACCGAAGGAGCTCGGTAAGGAAAGTACACAGCGTCGGGACGCTACCTCAACAGCGTCTCGACGCTGTCTCGTTTACCCACACGCCAGATAAGGAAAACGCACAGCGTCGGGACGCTATCTACACAGCGTCTCGACGCTGTCACGATGGAGGCGCGACCTAGGGTTTCAAAAGGCGCGGTTCAAGGTGTAACCGGTCTGGTTCGGACCGGTTCGGCTGGGCTGGGACCTATTTGGTCCGGTTCAGCCAATTTTTGGCATGGTTCGTGATTTTGGAGGCCGGTTCGAGGTGGTTCGGGGCGGTTCGTGCTGTCTAGACCAATTCCGGAGCTGTACATGGATTTTTTTTAGGATAGAATTTAGCTAAATTAATGTAATTTAATGCTTTATTTTATCCTAGGGGCCAAAATTAACCGGTTCAATTACTGTTTATATGCTTTATGGATGTCATATAGAATATTTAATCCCACCTTAGGTTATAAACATGCTCATGCATTTTTTATATATTATAAATTGTTATAATGTATGTTTAAATGCATGGATTTGTTTTCATATTTTTTAATATATGTGTATATTAATTTATATGAAAAATTGGAAAGCATGAAGCATGTCATTACTTAAATTAAATATAAATAGTTATGTTTAATGTGATGAATGAAGCATGCTTGGTTGATTTTCTTGATTGACTTATAATTGTTATAATAAAAGAAAATCAAAATTGCATGAAGCATGAAACATCCAAAGTTAATAATATAATTGTTATATTATTCATGCAATTGATGTGGCTTAATTATTCAATTTGAATGAGATTGTTGAATGAATTAAACCCTAGATTCTAGATTATAGGATTAATCATTAAAATTTGAAATAGTTCTTTAATATTAATGATTAGAAACCGTCAATCTATAATCAAGATTTGCATGCAAACATAAGATCATAGGATGAATTGGATTAATTTTAAATTGTTTAAAATTAATTAGACCTAGATCGATTTCTAATAGGATTAGAATCTTTTCTTACTTAGAATTAAAAATAGTTTTAATTTACTAAGTAGGAAAAACATTGCTATGATTATAAGGGAACTCCACCGGTAAAGTTCTGTCTAAGGTTGGGGGTATTTAAGTTGACGGTTTACGGATCACCTCCTACCTGGGAACTGACCTGGAATACCGGAGTTGAATTAATCATAGTTAAATGTTAGCATGCAATGTCACTAGGTTTATTAAAAGTGTTTAATGCACCTAGATCTTTAGAGTAAAGACCTTACATTACTGAGGTTATAAGGGAACTCTCTCGGTAAAGTTCTGTCTAAGGTTGGGGGTATTTAAGTTGACGGTTTACGGAACACCTCCTACCTGGGAACTAACCGGATTGAGTTGAATTAACCATAGTAATGTTGACTTGCAATGTTGGGTTTATTAAAAGAAGTTTAATTCACCCAAAAGATTGCAGTTGAATCCTTTCCATAATTGTTATAATAGGATCAGACTTAGATAGATTGACTTAGCCGAATACTATCTAAGTTAAACAACCCTATATTAACCTTAGGACATTTTCAGTGGGAGGAAAATTACAAAACGAGATTTAAATCAAGTTTTGCTCCTACGTCCCTATATTCACAACGTGAGATTCATGCTCGGCTTCGAGTCGCCCTAGGAGCGGCCTCCCTTCGGAAAGTGTTTGCATGGATCAATATCAAGGTGAATGGGAAAAATGTCTAGAGTAAGTGGGAGCGGGACACGTGTCAACGTATCCCTCGATTTCCGCCCATAGTTCACACCGTGAGAGTCCTATGATCCGCCTGCAGGTTGCCCTGGCGCATCCATCCCTTCGGAAGGCCTGGTCATAGGATTCGGAACATCGTGAACTCCTGAAAAGGATAGGAGCTCTTAGGCTAATCACCAACAGTTGTCTTTCCCTTCGGTAGCCTGTTGGTGCGTGCCTCTGAGATCTGAAAGTGGGAGGGTTACACTTACGAGGATGAGTTAAAAGTGTTAACAAATCCTTGACCGAACAACGGTGGCTAATGTCTATAGGAATATGAGTTATTCTGGAATTAGAATTAGCTGAGAGGTGTCTCATTTCAAAGGAGGAGTACCTGATCACCCTTCGGTGGCTGATATTCTAAACCTCTGAAACGTCGTTGCAAAACTAAATCAATAGTTTTAGGGTTCTGTGATTGTCTGTTTTGCTAAATTGATTGGATTGTGTGCAATTGTTTGCTTGTATGATGGGTTTAGGCAAAGATAACTAATACGGTCATTGTTTGTTTAAATTTCAGCAATGTCTTCCTCAATTGTCTCTCTGCTTAAAAATGAGAAATTAACCGGCGAAAATTATGCTACGTGGAAGTCGAACTTGAATACGATTCTTGTTGTCGATGATCTGCGGTTCGTCTTAACGGAGGATTGTCCTCCAGCCCCTGCTCGTAATGCATCCCAGGCAGTTAAGGATGCTTATGACCGCTGGACAAAGGCCAATGATAAGACTCGTGTCTATATCTTAGCCAGCTTATCTGAAGTTTTGGCTAAAAGGCATGAGGGCATGGTAACAGCGAGGGAGATTATGAACTCTCTCCAGGAGATGTTTGGACAACCGTCCTACCAACTCCACCATGACGCTCTCAAATACGTTTATAGCTGTCGCATGAAAGAGGGCACGTCTGTTCGGGAGCATGTCCTGGATATGATGGTCCAATTCAACGTGGCAGAGGCAAACGGGGCGGTCATAGATGAGCGTAGTCAGGTTGCATTCATCTTAGAATCTCTTCCGAAGAGTTTTCTACAGTTTCGAAGCAATGCAATGATGAATAAAATAACATTCAACCTGACTAGCCTCCTGAATGAGCTACAACTCTATCAGTCTCTTCTTAAGAACAAGGGACAGATAGAAGGAGAGGCAAACGTTGTCCACTCTAAAAGAAAGTTCGAGAAGGGTTCATCCTCTAGAACTAAATCTGTAGCCACTTCTTCAAAGAAAACTCAGAAGAAGAAAGGAAACAAGGGGAAAGCTCCCAGTACTGCTGCTAAAAGCAAGGGAAAAGCCAAAGCTGTGGCAGACAAGGGCAAGTGTTTTCACTGCAATGTAGATGGACATTGGAAGAGAAACTTCCCAAAGTACCTTGCTGAGAAAAATAAGGAAAAGGAAGGTAAATTTGATTTACTGGTTTTAGAAACATGCCTGGTAGAACATGATGAGTTTACCTGGATACTTGATTCAGGAGCAACTAATCATGTTTGCTCTTCTTTTCAGGAAAATAGTTCCTTTCGGTAGTTGAACGATGGGGAAATGACACTCAGGGTCGGAACTGGAGAAGTCATTTCAGCTAAAGCAGTGGGAGCTGCGAAGTTATTTTTTAGAAATAGATTCTTACTTTTAGTAAGTTTGTTAATCGTTCCCAAGATTAAGAGGAACTTGATTTCTATTTCATGTTTGATTGAACAATCGTATACAGTTACTTTTGATATGAATAAAGCGTTCATTTATAAAAATGGTGTACATATTTGTTCAGCCAAATTGGAAAATAACTTGTATATTTTAAGACCAACCGAAAACAAAGCACTTTTAAATCACGAATTATTTAAAACTGCTGAAACTCAAAGTAAAAGGCAAAAGATTTCTCCATCAAGTAACAATACTCATCTTTGGCATCTTAGACTTGGTCATATAAACATCGATAGGATCGGTCGTTTGGTAAAGAATGGACCTCTAAGCAAGTTAGAAGATGATTCACTACCACCTTGTGAATCTTGTCTCGAGGGAAAAATGACCAAAAGACCCTTTACTGGAAAAGGTTACAGAGCCAAAGAACCCTTAGAGTTAATACATTCGGATCTATGTGGTCCAATGAATGTAAAAGCTCGAGGAGGGTTCGAATATTTCATCTCATTTATAGATGATTATTTAAGATATGGTTACTTATACCTAATGGGACATAAGTCTGAAGCCCTTGAAAAGTTTAAGGAGTTTAAGGTTGAAGTTGAAAACCTATTAGGTAAATCTATTAAGGTACTTCGATCTGATCGAGGAGGGGAGTATATGATAGAACATGGAATCCAATCTCAACTCTCAGCCCCTGGTACACCTCAGCAGAATGGTGTGTCAGAAAGGAGAAATAGAACCTTGTTAGACATGGTTCGATCAATGATGAGCTATGCTCAATTGCCTAGCTCGTTTTGGGGGTATGCAGTAGAGACTGCAGTATACATCTTGAACAATGTTCCCTCGAAAAGTGTTTCTGAAACACCTTTCGAGTTATGGAAGGGGCGTAAACCTAGTTTGCATCACTTTCGCATCTGGGGTTGTCATGCACACGTGCTTGTGACAAATCCTAAGAAACTGGAACCTCGTTCAAAACTGTGCCAATTTGTTGGTTACCCTAAAGAAACGAGAGGTGGTTATTTCTACGACCCACAAGAAAATAAGGTGATTGTATCGACAAACGCCACTTTCTTAGAGGAAGACCACATGAGAAATCATAAACCACAAAGCAAAATAATATTAGGAGAAGCTACTGAAGAATCATCAAGAGTTGTTGATGAAGTTGGACCTTCAGCAAGGGTTGATGAAGGAACTAGTTCTTCAGATCCATCTCGTCCATCTCAAACGTTGGGAATGCCTCGACGCAGTGGGAGGGTTGTATTACAACCTGACCGCTACTTGGGTTTAATTTAAACTCAGGTTGTCATACCTAATGATAGCATTGAGGATCCATTGTCCTATCGACAGGCAATGAATGACGAAGATAAGGATGAATGGGTCAAAGCCATGAACCTGGAAATGGAGTCAATGTACTCCAATTCTGTATGGGAACTTGCAGATCTACCATATGGGGTAAAACCCATAGGGTGCAAATGGATCTATAAGAGAAAAAGAGATGCAGCTGGAAAGGTACAGACCTTCAAAGCTAGACTAGTGGCAAAGGGTTATACCCAAAAGGAGGGGGTTGACTATGAGGAAACCTTTTCTCCTATAGCCATGTTAAAGTCCATAAGAATTCTTTTATCCATTGCCACATATTATGACTATGAAATATGGCAAATGGACGTCAAGACTGCCTTTCTGAATGGTAATCTTGAAGAGAATATCTTTATGTCTCAACCCGAAGGGTTCATAGCACAAGGTCAGGAACAAAAGGTTTGTAAGCTAAATCGATCCATTTATGGATTGAAACAAGCATCCAGATCATGGAACATTAGATTTGATACTGCAATCAAATCTTTTGGCTTTGACCAAAACGTTGATGAACCTTGTGTATACAAAAAAGTCAACAAAAGGAAAGTAGCTTTTTCTAATACTTTATGTAGACGATATCCTACTCATTGGGAATGATGTAGGATACCTCACTGACATTAAGAAATGGCTAGCAGCCCAATTCCAAATGAAAGATCTGGGAGAGGCTCAATATGTTCTGGGAATCCAAATCATTAGGGATCGTAAGAACAAAACGCTAGCTCTGTCTCAAGCAACGTATATTGACAAGATGTTGTCTCGATATTCGATGCAAAACTCCAAGAAGGGACTCCTACCCTTCAGACATGGGGTACACCTGTCTAAGGAACAATCTCCTAAGACACCTCAAGAAGTTGAGAACATGAGACACATTCCCTACGCCTCAGCTGTGGGCAGCATAATGTATGCTATGCTCTGCACTAGGCCTGACATATGCTATGCAGTGGGAGTAGTCAGTAGGTATCAGTCTAATCCAGGGTTGGACCACTGGGGAGCGGTTAAGAATATCCTCAAGTATCTTCGGAGAACGAGGGACTACATGCTTGTGTATGGAGCTAAGGATTTGATTCTTACTGGATACACTGACTCTGACTTTCAAGCTGATAAGGATTCAAGGAAATCCACATCAGGGTCAGTATTCACTCTCAATAGAGGAGCAGTAGTGTGGAGAAGCATCAAACAAGGATGCATAGCAGACTCAACCATGGAGGCTGAGTATGTAGCAGCTTGCATAGCAGCTAAGGAGGCAGTATGGCTCAGAAAGTTCTTGACTGATTTGGAAGTAGTTCCGAATATGAACGTGCCCATAACACTATACTGTGACAACAGTGGGGCTGTAGCCAACTCAAAAACAAACCTCGTAGCCACAAACGGGGTAAACACATCGAGAGGAAGTATCACCTGATACGGGAGATTGTGCAAAGAGGAGATGTGATCGTCACTAAGATCGCCTCGGAGCACAACATCGCTGATCCATTTACAAAGGCTCTCACGGCTAAAGTGTTTGAGGGTCATCTAGAAGGTCTAGGTCTACGAGATATGTATGCCATCTAATCTAGGGCAAGTGGGAGAAATGTATAATGGGTATAAGGATGCCCTAGTTCATTGTATTTCCAGCTTTAGATTATTGCATTTACATCCCACTAACTAAGTGTTTTAGTTCAAGTGGGAGTTTGTTGGGTTTTATGCCCTAAAACTCGTAGATAGTGAATGTAACCGTTGACCGGATATTAATGAAATGATATTGATATATTTTTTCCATTAATTGTTATTAGTTATTTTATATTTGTCTTTGCCTAATAATAACTCTAATCCAATAAACTAGACATCCAAGGCTGTAATATGAGTCTTGAACTATATGTAGCGACATATGGGATCATTGTTCAAGAAACAGCCTAAAGGGTCTATAGTATAGGGATAAGACTGGGTGCCTTATCCTGGTGACACTATGGATACGGCCCACTTTGTATTTGATACAAACGCTGCGATCCAACGCGTTCGTGTAGGAGACATGCGAGTGGGGGTATCCTATGCAATGAGTTTGCATAAGACCGGACCACGAAATAGTAACCACTAGTTATAACACCGTTAACTAGTTGGTTTTCTATTTTCACTAGGACGACCTAGACAACTTAGTCTTAATCCTGAGTTGATTATGGACTCCTGCTCATGAGAGATTGTCCTTTGATTTGTATGGGTGAGAGTGGCCAATACGCCGACTCAATAAGCCTACCACTTTGGGGACAAGACCGAATGGGGAGCTGGGAACATAATCGTACAAGATGGAATTCACTCCTTCCCGACTTTAGGGAAGCAGATGAGTGTTCCCTTAAGTGGTTACTCCGAGTCTTGAACAAAGGGCCCTACCCTCTCAATGGCACGAGAGGGTTTTCTGTTTGATGGTTGGACCACAAACAGATTGTTCATTAGAGGAGAATTGGTACTTAAGGAAATAGAGGTGACCCAGGGGTAAAACGGTAATTTGACCCATCTGGTGTTACGGACACTCGTGAAGGACTAACTAGTCGATATTTGTCTAAGTTCCATGGACACAAAAAATATGTCTGCAGTGAGAAGAGTGCAACTGTGAGTCTATAGTGGAATGTACACATAGTTAACGAATATTGATTATTGTGGTTAATGAGTTTAACCAATTAATCTCACATCGTTGGAGCTTCTGATCTGCAGGTCCATAAGGTCCCACTGGTAGCTCGTAAAGTAATTTGAGGCAACTAAGTAATTAAATGTAAATTGAAAATGTTCAATTTACTAAGGGAAATAAATATAATATATATTGATATATTATTATGAGAGAAATTAATATTTGAAGAAGTTCAAATATAAATTTATGGAAGATTGAAAGAATTAATTAATTTAAGTCCTAAAAGTGTTTGGGCAAAAATTAATTAATTCAAGGCCGGAAATTAAATATGTGATATTTAATTGGTGGTTAGTTAATTAAAGAATTCATTAACCATGAATTAATCAATTATGTAAATAATTAATCACTTAAGGAAGTGATTAATCATTTATGGGAATGATCTAATTACTTATGGAAGAAATTAGTCATTTATGGAAAAGATTAATCAATTGGGGAATTGATTGATCATGATTGATTAATTAAGGAATAAGATTGAATCAATTTTGGAAAAGATTGATTTAATTGAATATTTTATTCATGGCCTCTCTTCTATAAATAGAACACTAGACCTAATTGGTCATGACACTTGACACTCTTGAAAGACAAGACCTAGAATTCTCTCTAGCCTCCCTCTTAGAGAAAGACTCCCACAAGTCTTTGGCCTCCTAGACTTAGAGACATACCGGTGTAACCTCCGTGGTTATTGTGTCAATCAAGAAGGAATTTCCAGCGAAGAAAAACAAAGGCGGCTGCTGCGTTTTCGTTCGTTGGAGCGTCGTTGGCGAAGAACGGTCAAGTCTACAACGGAGGTTTGTAACGGTTCTTCCTCTTTTCGTTAGAAAAGTTTTTAAAATAAATTTAGATTTATTTTAGCATGTTTAAACCGATTTTACAGCAACTTTAAAGCATGTTTAAAGTTTATTTGAGTTATCGTAACGGTATTTTAATGTTAATTAATATACGGCGTAAGGTCCAATCGATGCGCTTCCGCTGCGTGGGGACTTTTATTCCCTTCAAAATAAACGTCAGTCATGCATTGATAACTGCCCAAAAGGTAGTTATTTAGGCCTCATTTATATAAGGATTTGTGTGTCTTTTATGCTTAACAGGGTTGGTTTTAGATAGATATTACATGTTTTAACCCATTTGGAAGAATGGAAGCTTTGGAAATTATTTTGTACAGATTATGCTGCTGGGTGACTAGAGGGAGCAAATTCTGTGCTGCAGCAAAACTGGGAGCAAAAACTGCCACATCACAGCTCGTTAGCCAACTTCATGAACTGACTTCTGTTGAGTTATTTTCGTGATAAAGGAGCAAGGAGAGCCGTACACGTATCCAGGTTGACCTAATTTAAGCTTTCCTCAACTCTATAAAAGGAGAGAGCCGCCCAAGTCAAAGGCATTCAATTTTTCCTTGGAAGCCGAATAGGAAAGGGAGGTTGGAACTATCAAGAAGACCATCGTTGCAAGCTGGCCGAGGAGTTTAATATTTCCTTTTACTATCTTGCAATTATGGACATGCTTACTCAGATTGTAATTCATGTTTCCATGCTTATTATGAACTAAGTAGCTTTAGGCGTTGGTTAGGAATATGTAGTTGCCGTGCTTAACTCTAATAATATATATTGATTATTGCATCTTGGTTAATTGTTGTGCTTATTTCTATTTTATGCCTGCCTGGCCAGCCGTTATGAATACCTCTCTCTAGTTTCAGGGATGATTTAGAGAGTGTGTGGCAATTAACTACACTACGATCATTGTGTATTGGTGAACGCCAGTGACTGAGCTAGGGATAGCCAGTTGCCTAGTGCTTGATCGGTCGTACTTCATTGGGGTTGAAACACATTCCAAAAAATCTGGAGTTTCGGGAGGAATACACTAATAATACTGCGAGAGTTTGTATAATCAATAATATTGCTAGAGCATATTTATAAACAATTACTAAAACCTAACCAACGCCTTTTTCTAATCTGTCTGCCTATTCGTTTATTCTTTGCTTTGTCATTTATTTTGCTTCTGCATTATTCCTATAAAAACCAATCATTTTTACCTTCTTTGAAACCATTAGAGAGTTACACAAAATAGATAAAGTGGAAGCTAATTTAGGCCTCGGATTGATAATACTTATTACTTTCTGCAGACTGTGTATACTTGCACAGAGTCCTAGGGTACTTTTAGATCATAATTTTACTCACTCTAGGAACCCAACATGCATTCAGTTCTAGTCTAAGCTTCTCTCCGTCGAGTTTCCACTTAGTAACGATTCATTTAATCAGTGATTAGTTGATTAAAAGCATTACAGACAAAATGCACAAATGAAGAATAATGACAATTAAACCAAACCAATTCATTAATCAAGCAAAGGTTCAACATCTAAATCAATCTCAAAGAATTTAGGAATTAACTATTCTTAAACACTAAAATCCAATAATTCCTAATCACAACAATTCTAGAAACTAAATCATAAAGGAAAAGGGAAGAGAAATGCTCATAAAAGTGCCGCGTCTCCCGCAGGGTCCTGAAGATCCAGCGAACCCCCAGCAGAATCTGTTGTTGCAACAAAATTCGCCGGTAGAGCAAAATGAGCAGCAAAATAATCAGGCTGAGAATCCTATCTTTGTAGCAAACGATAGGACCAGAGCCATTCGAGCGTATGCTGTCCCAATGTTTCATGAGTTGAATCCAGGGATTGCACGTCCCCAAATCCAAGAGAAAAATTTTGAAATGAAACCGGTAATGTTTCAGATGTTGCAAACCGTGGGGAAATTCCATGGTTTGTCATATGAAGATTCTCATTTACATCTTAAGTTTTTTCTAGGAGTTAGTGATTCTTTTGTAATTCAAGGAGTGCCTAGAGATGCCCTTACATTAACTTTGTTCCTGTATTATCTTAGAGATGGAGCAAAGGCGTGGTTAAATTCTTTTGCTCCAGGATCAATTAGGACATGGAATGAGTTAGCTGAAAATTTTTTGAGTAAATATTTTCCACCAAATAGAAATGCTAAATTAAGAAGTGAAATAGTAGGGTTTAGGAAACTTGATGATGAGACTTTTAGTGAGGCTTGGGAGAGGTTTAAGGAGCTTTTGTGAAAGTGTCCCCACCATGGGTTACCACATTGTGTTCAAATGGAAACATTTTAAAATGGGTTAAATGGAGTAACCCAGGGTATGGTTGATGCTTCGACTAGAGGGGCCCTCTTGGCAAAAACTTTTAATGAAGCCTATGAAATTTTAGAAAGAATATCTACTAATAGTTTTCAGTGGTCGGATGTTAGAGGCACAAATAAAAAGGTTAAGAGTGTGTTAGAGGTTGATGGTGTGTCCACCATTAGGGCTGATCTTGAATGATTACTAACGCTCTTAAGAATGTGACAGTGATTAGTCATCAGCAGCCACCACCAAAGGAGCCTGCTGTAGTGGTGAACCAAGTTGCAGAAGAAGCATGTGTCTATTGTGGTGAAGATCACAACTACGAGTTTTGCCCCAACAATCCAGCTTCTGTGTTTTTTGTAGGTAATCAGAGGAATAACCCTTATTCTAACTTTTATAATCCAGGTTGGCGCAACCACCCCAACTTCTCATGGGGAGGACAATGAAGTAATACGCAATCACAACAAAAGGTGAACCAGTCGGGATTTGCTAAAGCGCAGGTATTGCCCCGACAAAATAAGCAGGCTTTGCCCCAGCAAAATTCAGGAAGTTCTCTCGAGGCGATGATGGAAGAATTTATGGCTCGCACAGATGCCGCAATTCGAAGTAATCAAGCTTCGATGAGAGCCCTTGAATTGCAAGTGGGACAACTAGCTAACGAGCTGAAGGCGAGGCCTCAGGGGAAACTTCCTTCTGATACTGAACACCCTCGAAGGGAAGGTAAGGAGCAGGTAAAGGCAGTAACCCTTAGGAGTGGTAAGCCATTAGAAGAAAGAAAAGAGCCTAGTAAGACCCTGGATATAAATAAAAATGGTGACAAAAATATTGTTGAGAAAGAGTTGGAGATCGCTCAGGGTGCTGGAGGCAGCAATAAAGACGCTGGAGCAGCTGGTTCTGTTCCAGATGTGGAACTGATGACATTAAAAAATGTCATCATTTTCCTATTAATTTTAGCTAGTTTTATGCTTGAATTGTGTACTTTAATGCTATTTTCTGTTTAAATTTCAGAAAACCGTGTCAAAGAAGAAAAATCGGAATTTTGAGAGAATTTAGATGATTTTGGAGGCTTTTGGAGCAATTTGAAGAATTACATTGAAGATCCAAATCCAAAAAGCCAAGAAGAATGAATTAGAAGCCCAAATTCATGAATTTCAAGTTTGTATCAAGTTTGGTCAAGAAAAGTGCCCAAAATCCATTACAAGAAGTATTTGGGCCAAAAGAAAGTTGGAGGCCCAAAAATTGAGTCAAAATCGGGCCATTATTGAAAATTCAGGGCCTACCGTCGAGACGCTAAGCCTAAAGCGTCCAAGTAGCGTCTCGACGCTGCGACGTCTTGGAGCCCAAGAAAAGATGATGTCAAAGCATCGCGACGCTGTCTACGTAGCATCGCGACGCTACGCCTGTTGGGAGCCTATAAAAGGAGCCTTTTGCATCCATATTTTGTGTGCCAATTGGTGGGTTCTCACCCCATTCTAGAATCCACACTAAAATTAGGGATTTTTGGGAGAGTTTTGGAGCTTTGTTGAAGATCTTTGGAGCTCGGGATCGAACGAGGTCGGCGCGGGATCGAGGAGATCGACACTTTTATGAGCATTTCTCTTCCCTTTTCCTTTATGTTTTAGTTTCTAGAATTGTTGTGATTAGGAATTATTGAATTTTAGTGATTATGAGTAGTAAATTCCTAAATTCTATGAGATTGATTTAGATGTTGAACCTCTGCTGAATTAATGAATTGATGTGGTTTAATTGTCATTATTTTTCATTTGTGCATTTTGTCCGTAATGCTTTTAATCAACTGATCACTAATTAAATGAATCGTTACTAAGTGGAAACTCGACGGAGAGAAGCTTAGACTAGAACTGAATGCATGACTAACTTTTATTTACCTGGGTGACACATGATAAAATAAATAACGTTAGAGGTTGTATTGAAGGGTCGTAATGCCATGCTAAGTAAATAAAGATGAGACTGAAAGGAGATTCTTTATTGAAAGTTATGAGATAGGAGGAGACCAACATGAGAGTCCTTGTCATTAGGCTTCTAGACTTATGAATCAAATGATTAGTTAATCCATATTAGTTAATTGATTAAGCATTAAAGGTCCATTTGATAAAATCAACAACTCTAGAATTATCCCATCAAATTGTGTCACCATTTATCTTTTGCTTTCTAGATTAGCTTTTTATTATTCTTTTCGGCATTAGATTATGTTCTCTAAATAAAGCTAAGCAAGATTTTTCGTGGTAATTAATTAAATAAATCCAATCCTCGAGGATTCGATCTCGGAATACTTTCCGTTTTATATTACTTGCGGCCCGTGCACTTTGCGGTCATCAGGAACCACCTTATGTGCCGCCCCCACCTTATGTACCACCTCTACCTTTTCCACAAAGGCAAAAACCTAGGAATCAGGATGATCAATTTAAAAAGTTTTTAGAGATTCTTAAGCAATTGTACATAAATATCCCTTTAGTAGAAGCTATTGAGCAAATGCCTAATTATGCTAAATTTCTTAAGGATATTTTAACTAAAAAGAAGAGGTTTGGTGAGTTTGAAACTGTATCTCTTACTGAGGAGTGTAGTTCTATTCTTAAGAATGGGCTACCACCCAAGGTTAAGGATCCAGGATCATTTACTATACCTGTATCTATAGGTGGAAAAGAGTTAGGTAGAGCACTCTGTGATTTAGGTGCAAGCATTAACCTTATGCCTCTTTCGGTCTATCGAAAGCTAGGTATTGGTGAAGCTAGACCTACTGTCGGGCTCCTAGAGTGAGTAAAAATATAGTATAAAATACTCTAGAATTCCTGTGCAAGTATACACAGTCTGCAGCAAGTAATATTATCAATCCAAGGTCTGAATGAGCTTCCACTTTATCTATTTTGCGTAACTTCCTAATGGTTTCGAAGATAATAAAAATGTTGGGTTTTATTGGAATTATGCTAAAGCAAAATAAATGACAGAACAACAAGTAAACAAATAGATAGACAGATTAAAGACAGGCGCTGGTTAGGCTTTAGTGATTGTTCTAAGATATGCTCTAGCAATATTATTGATCATGCATTTCTCGCAGTATTATTAGCGGATTCCTCCCGGAACTCCGGATCTTTTGGTATATGTTTCAAATCCAATGAAGTACGACCGATCAAGCACTAGGCAACTGGCTATCCCTAGCTCAGTCACTGGCGTTCACCAATACACAATGATCGTAGTGTGGATAATTGCCACACACTCTCTAAATCATCCCTGAAACTAGAGAGAGCTATCCATACCGGCTGGCCAGGCAGGCATAAAATAAGAATAAGCACAACAATTAACCAAAATGCGATAGTCAATTTATTACTAGAGATGAAGCACAGTAATCACATTATTCCTAACCAACACCCTAAGCTACTTAGTTCATAATAGGCATAGGAATACGAATTACAATCTGAGTATGCATGTCCATAACCACAAGTAAATAAAGAAAATAAACTCCCTAATCAGCTTGCGGTAGATGGTGTTCTTGATGATCTTCAATCTCCCTATACTATTCGGCTTCCAAGGGAAAACATGGAATGACTTTGACTTTGACGGCTACTTCCTTTTATAGAAGGATGGGAGGCTTGAATTAGGTCAACTAGGACACGTGTAAGGCTCTCCTTGATCCTTTATCACGAAAATAACTCAACAGAAGTCGGTTCATGAAGTTGGCTAACGAGCTGTGATGTGGCAGTTTCTGTTCCCAGTTTTGCGGCAGCATAGAATCTGCTCCCTCCAGTCGCTCAGCAGCATAATCTGCACAAAATAATTTCCAAAGCTTCCATTCTTCCAAATGGGTTAAATCATGTAATATCTCTCTAAAACCAACCCTAATAAGCATAAAGGACACACAAATCCCTATACAATCGAGGCCTAAATAACTACCTTTTGGGCAGTTATCACCTACCACAGTCACACTCCAACTAGCTGATAGGTCTATCACATATCCAGAGGGTAAATTTGAGGATGTCTTAGTAAAGGTAGATAAATTCATATTTCCTGTTGATTTTATTATTTTAGATTATGAGGCTGATAAAGATGTCCCAATCATTCTAGGTCGTCCATTTTTGGCTACTGGTAGGGCGTTAATAGATGTTCAGAAAGTGGATTTAACAATGAGAGTCTATAATGAGGAAGTAAAATTTAATGTGTTTAAAGCCATGAAATATCCAGACGAAATGAAGGATTGCTCCTTCGTTAGGATTCTAGAGAGCACAATTATTGAGACAACAATACAGGATTCAGCTAGTAAGCATGAAGAGGTTAGTGTAGAGGATTTAGAAGTTTGTTTGTTAGAAAGAAAAAATGAAAAAGAATTGTTTAGATGTGAGGATGTTTTTGAGTCTTTAGATTTAGATCAAAGAAAGGTTCCACCTATTAAGCCATCCCTGATTGAGGCACCTACTTTAGATTTGAAGCCCTTGCTGGATCATCTAAAGTATGTGTATCTTGGGGAAGGTGAGACGTTGCCCATTATTGTTGCATCAGATTTAATGCCGGAGCATGAAGAGGCCTTAATAAAATTGTTGCAGCAATACTGCAAGGCTATAGGTTGGACATTGGCTGACATTCAGGGAATTAGCCCATCTTTTTGTATGCACAAAATCACTCTAGAGGAGGGATCCTTTAGGAGTATTGAGCAACAAAGAAGGCTTAACCCTGAGATGAAAGAGGTTGTTAAAAAGGAGGCGATTAAATGGTTGGATGTTGGGATCATCTATCCAATTGTCGATAGTAATTTGGTAAACCCTGTCCAATGTGTTCCTAAGAAAGGAGGTGTCACTGTGGTGAGCAATAAAGACAATGAGTTGATCCCAACCAGGACAGTAACTGGCTGGAGGGTTTGTATGGACTTCAGGAGGCTTAATAAGGCCACCCGTAAGGACCATTTCCCTCTACCATTTATTGACCAGATGTTGGATAGATTGACTGGTTAGGCCTACTACTGTTTCTTAGACGGTTATTCTGGGTATAACGGAATAACCAGATTACTATTGCTCATGAGCATCAAGAAAAACCACTTTCACCTGCCCTTATGGGACGTTTGCTTTTAGGCGAATGCCTTTTGGCCTTTGCAATGCTCCAACAACATTTCAGCGGTGCATGTTGGCAATTTTTTCTGATATGATTGAGTCCACTGTTGAGGTATTTATGGACGATTTTTCAGTGTTTGGAGGGTCTTTACAGAATTTTTTAGATAATTTAGGTAAGGTATTAAAAAGATGTGAGGATACCCATCTAGTTCTTAATTGGGAGAAATGCTACTTCATGGTGAAGGAGGGCATAGTGTTAGGTCATAGGATTTCTAAGAATGGTCTAGAAAATAATAGAGCAAAAATAGAGGTTATTGAGAGACTAGAACCACCGAATTCAGTGAAGGGAATTCGGAGTTTTTTAGGACATGCTTGATTCTATAGGAGATTCATAAAAGATTTTTCCAAAATCAGTAAACCTCTTTGTAACTTATTGTGTACTGATCATGTTTTTGACTTTAATGCAGATTGTAGAAAGGCTTTTGAAACTTTAACTGCTGCTTTAATCTCAACACCTATTCTTTGTGCACCTAATTGGAATTTACCATTTGAGGTAATGTGTGATGAGAGTGATGCTGCGGTAGGTGCTATGCTGGGGCAAAAGCAGGGAAAATTTATCCATCCTATATATTATGCAAGCAAGGTGTTAAATTTGGCACAAGTCAACTATACAACTACTGAAAAGGAGTTGTTAGTTGTTGTGTTTGCTTTTGAGAAATTCCGACCATATATGGTTGGATCCAAAGTCACAGTGTTCACGGATCATGTAGCAATAAGGTATTTAATGACTAAGAAGGATGCAAAGCCTAGACTAATTCGTTGGGTTTTATTATTGCAGGAGTTTGACTTGGAGATAAAGGATAAGAAGGGATCAGAAAATGTCATTACAGATCATTTATCTCGTCTTGATCCATCATCATCTTTGCTGGAGCAATCTGCCATTTCAGATTCTTTTCCAGATGAACAACGTTTTGCTGTTGAGGTAAAGGTAGTCAGGGATGTCCCTTGGTATGCTGATATTGCCAACTTTTTGGTAAAGGGAGTCACTCCTATTGACATGGACTGGAGGCAGAAGAAAAATTTTAAGCATGATGCAAAATTTTTCTATTGGGATGAGCCATTTATGTATAAGCAATGCTCTGACGGTATTATTCGCAGGTGTGTTTCAGGGGATGAAGCAAAGGAAATCCTGGAGCAATGTCACTCTTCGCCGTATGGAGGTCATTTCAGCGGTCAGAGGACAACTATGAGGATTTTGCATTGTGGATTTTTCTGGCCTACTATATTCAAGGATGCCCATTGGTTCTACAAGCAATGTGATGCTTGCCAAAGGAGAGGAAACTTGGGGCCTAGAGATGAAATGCCTCTTACTTACATTTTAGAAGTCGAATTATTCGATGTATGGGGTATTGACTTTATGGGGCCATTTCCCCCTTCTAATGGCAATGTTTTTATCTTATTGGTAGTTGATTATGTGTCCAAGTGGGTGGAGGCCATTGCATGCCATCAAAGTGATGCCAAGACAGTAGCAAGGTTCCTTCAATCGCACATCTTTGCGCGGTTTGGGACACCTAGAGCTCTAGTGAGTGATGAGGGTACACACTTTGTTAATAATATCTTAACTAAGCTTTTAGCTAAGTATGAGATTAAGCATAGGTTAGCTACCCCTTATCACCCACAAGCAAATGGTCAAGCTGAAATTAGTAATAGGGAAATTAAAGCTATTCTAGAGAAAGTAGTCAATCCATCTAGAAAGGATTGGTCTCTTAGTTTGGATGAGGCTCTTTGGGCTTATAGGACAGCCTATAAGACTCCTTTAGGTATATCTCCCTATAGGTTAGTATATGGGAAAGCTTGTCATTTACCATTAGAGCTAGAGCATAAAACGTTTTAGACTTTGAAAAAATTGAATTTTGATCTGGGTCGTGAAGGAGCAATAAGAATGCTGCAGCTTAATGAACTGGAGGAATTTCGCCAATTTTATTATGAAAATGCGAAAATGTATAAAGAAAAGACTAAGCTGTGGCATGACAAGAAAATAAAATCTAAAGAGTTTGTCAAGGGTCAAAAAGTCTTGCTTTATAATTCTAGATTAAAATTATTTCCTGGGAAGCTAAAATCTAAATGGTCAGGGCCATTTATTGTGATTGAGGTTTTCCCCCATGGAGCAATAACTTTGCAGGATGAAAAAGATGGGAGAGTGTTCAAAGTAAATGGACAGCGTGTGAAGCATTATTGAGGAGAGGAGTTTCAAGCGAAATATCCTTCCCTGAGATTGATTGATGATTGAGAGAGCACGATGTTTGCGGGAGCATTTTACAGAGCAAAATTTTGAGCTCCCAGTCTTTGTATTGATTTTATTTTTCGCTTATTTGTTTTTAATTTTGATTAGGTTAGATTTGATTTTGCATGGTTTATTAGATTTTATCTTTCAGTATTTTTATTATTTCTGGTAGTTTAGATTTTATCTATTTCGTTTTGAATTTGATTTGATTTTATTTTCGGGTTATTTATTTGAATTATCTTTAAATTATCTTTTAATTAGTTTAAATTAGATTTTATTAGATTTTAGTTATTTAAATTCTATTTAGGTTTAGATTTAATAAAGATTTTCTTGATTAATTCGGCTTAAAACAAAAGATAAAGATGTGATTGGGTTGGTTACTTTATGGCTGGAGCAATTCGTCCGAATAGGAGGGATTCCGTTGTAAATTGATTATTTTTACCGTTTGGTTTTTGAGTTTTCTATTAACAGGTAAATTTGCATGCATCATCTGATGATGCCACGTGTCACACAGAGATCATCCAAGGGCTCTACAGATAGACAACGCATAATAAATTACTGTAGGCGAATTGAAATAAGGAATTTACCGTTGACGGATTTATTAGATTGCAGGTGGTTTTGAACGGTAATATTATTTAACGGGAGAAAATCTTTTCGGTTGAGAATTTAATTTGCTGGAGCTGTATTTATTTGCAGACCCTGGTAAGTGTTTTCTTTCACTTCGACTTCTTGTTTCAATCTTGAGGTACAAAAAGTAAAGGGGAAAAAGAGAAAGACCCCGGACGAGAAAGAAGCTAAGAGAAGAAGGAGGCAATAGAGGGTTGGAGAACAAGAGAAGGTTTAGGAGGTGGCAGAGGATGTTGCCACTACAGTGGAAGAAGGAGATACACAAGAACCTGAAGTGCAAAACCCAGTGGCGGTCGAATCAGTAGAAGTTGATACTGAAAGAATGCAAGAAGAAAACCCTGAGGAAAATCAAGAAAATCGGACTGATGAGGTGCGAAACGAGCAGGCGGAGGTAGTACCTGAAAAAGAAAATGAACAGGAGCAAGAAGCTCGTGTTGAGGTAATCATGCCCGTGAAGGGAATAAAAGTCCCCACGCAGCGGAAGCGCATCAATTGGACCTTACGCCGTATATTAATTAACATTAAAATACCGTTACGATAACTCAAACAAAACTTTAAACTAACTTTAAAGTCGCTGTAAAAACGGTTTAAACATGCTAGAATAAATCTAAATTTATTTTAAAAACTTTTCTAACGAAAAGAGGAAGAACCGTTACAAACCTCCGTTGTAGACTTGACCGTTCTTCACCGACAACGCTCCAACGAACGAAAACGCAGCAGCCTTCTTGCCTCTTGATCGCTGGATTTTCTCCTTTGAATGACACAATAACCACAGAGGTTACACCGGTATGTCTCTAAGTCTAGGAGGCTAAAGACTTGTGGGAGCCTTTCTCTAAGAGGGAGGCTAGAGAGATTTCTAGGTCTTGTCTTTCAAGAGTGTCAAGTGTCATGACCAATTAGGTCTAGTGTTCTATTTATAGAAGAGAGGCCATGAATAAAATATTCAATTAAATCAATCTTTTCCAAAATTGATTCAATCTTATTCCTTAATTAATCAATCATGATCAATCAATTCCCCAATTGATTAATATTTTCCATAAATGACTAATTACTTCCATAAGTAATTAGATCATTCCCATAAATGATTAATCTCTTCCTTAAGTGATTAATTATTTACATAATTGATTAATTCATGGTTAATGAATTCTTTAATTAATTAACCACCAATTAAATATCACATATTTAATTTCCGGCCTTGAATTAATTAATTTTGTCCAAACACTTTTAGGACTTAAATTAATTAATTCATTATTTGAACTCTTTCAATCTTCCATAAATTTATATTTGAACTTCTTCAAATATTAATTTCTCTCATAATAATATATCAATATATATTATATTTATTTCCCTTAGTAAATTGAACATTTTCAATTTACATTTAATTACTTAGTTGCCGCAAATTACTTTACGAGCTACCAGTGGGACCTTATGGACCTGCAGATCAGAAGCTCCAACGATGTGAGATTAATTGGTTAAACTCATTAACCACAATAATCAATATTCGTTAACTGTGTGTACATTCCACTATAGACTCACAGTTGCACTCTTCTCACTGCAGACATATTTTCTGTGTCCACGGAACTTAGACCAATATCGACTAGTTAGTCCTTCACGAGTGTCCGTAACACCAGCTGGGTCAAATTACCGTTTTACCCCTGGGTCACCTCTATTTCCTTAAGTACCAATTCTCCTCTAATGAACAATCTGTTTGTGGTCCAACCATCAAACAGAAAACCCTCTCGTGCCATTGAGAGGGTAGGGCCCTTTGTTCAAGACTCGGAGTAACCACTTAAGGGAACACTCATCTGCTTCCCTAAAGTCGGGAAGGAGTGAATTCCATCTTGTACGATTATGTTCCCAGCTCCCCATTCGATCTTGTCCCCAAAGTGGTAGGCTTATTGAGTCGGCGTATTGGCCACTCTCACCCATACAAATCAAAGGACAATCTCTCATGAGCAGGAGTCCATAATCAACTCAGGATTAAGACTAAGTTGTCTCGGTCGTCCTAGTGTAATAGAAAACCAACTAGTTAACGGTGTTATAACTAGTGGTTACTATTTCGCGGTCCGGTCTTATGCAAACTCATTGCATAGGATACCCCCACTCGCATGTCTCCTACACGAACGCGTTGGATCGCAGCGTTTGTATCAAATACAAAGTGGGTCGTATCCATAGTGTCACCAGGATAAGGCACCCAGTCTTATCCCTATACTATAGACCCTTTAGGCTGTTTCTTGAACAATGATCCCATATGTCGCTACATATAGTTCAAGACTCATATTACAGCCTTGGATGTCTAGTTTATTGGATTAGGGTTATTATTAGGCAAAGACAAATATAAAATAACTAATAACAATTAATGGAAAAATATATCAATATTATTTCATTAATATCCGGTCAACGATTACATTCACTATCTACGAGTTTTAGGGCATAAAACCCAACAAACTCCCACTTGAACTAAAACACTAGTTAGTGGGATGTAAATGCAATAATCTAAAGCTGGAAATGTCATGTATATTAAAATAATACAATGAACTAGGGCATCCTTATACCCATTATACATTTCTCCCACTTGCCCTAGATTAGATGGCATACATATCTCGTAGACCTAGACCTTCTAGATGACCCTCAAACACTTTAGCCGTGAGAGCCTTTGTAAATGGATCAGCGATGTTGTGCTCCGAAGCGATCTTAGTGACGATCACATCTCCTCTTTGCACAATCTCCCGTATCAGGTGATACTTCCTCTCGATGTGTTTACCTCGTTTGTGGCTTCGAGGTTCTTTTGAGTTGGCTACAGCCCCACTGTTATCACAGTATAGTGTTATGGGCACGTTCATATTCGGAACCACTTCCAAATCAGTCAAGAACTTTCTGAGCCATACTGCCTCCTTAGCTGCTTCGCAAGCTGCTACATACTCAGCCTCCATGGTTGAGTCTGCTATGCATCCTTGTTTGATGCTTCTCCACACTACTGCTCCTCCATTGAGGGTGAATACTGACCCTGATGTGGATTTCCTAGAATCCTTATCAGCTTGAAAGTCAGAGTCAGTGTATCCAGTAAGAATCAAATCTTTAGCTCCATACACAAGCATGTAGTCCCTCGTTCTCCGAAGATACTTGAGGATATTCTTAACCGCTCCCCAGTGGTCCAACCCTGGATTAGACTGATACCTACTTACTACTCCCACTGCATAGCATATGTCAGGCCTAGTGCAGAGCATAGCATACATTAAGCTGCCCACAGCTGAGGCGTAGGGAATGTGTCTCATGTTCTCAACTTCTTGAGGTGTCTTAGGAGATTGTTCCTTAGACAGGTGTACCCCATGTCTGAAGGGTAGGAGTCCCTTCTTGGAGTTTTGCATCGAATATCGAGACAACATCTTGTCAATATACGTTGCTTGAGACAGAGCTAGCGTTTTGTTCTTACGATCCCTAATGATTTGGATTCCCATAACATATTGAGCCTCTCCCAGATCTTTCATTTGGAATTGGGCAGCTAGCCATTTCTTAATGTCAGTGAGGTATCCTACATCATTCCCAATGAGTAGGATATCGTCTACATAAAGTATTAGAAAAGCTACTTTCCTTTTGTTGACTTTCTTGTATACACAAGGCTCATCAACGTTTTGGTCAAAGCCAAAAGATTTGATTGCAGTATCAAATCTAATGTTCCATGATATGGATGCTTGTTTCAATCTATAAATGGATCGATTTAGCTTACAAACCTTTTGTTCCTGACCTTGGGCTATGAACCCTTCGGGTTGAGACATAAAGATATTCTCTTCAAGATTACCATTCAGAAAGGCAGTCTTGACGTCCATTTGCCATATTTCATAGTCATAATATGTGGCAATGGATAAAAGAATTCTTATGGACTTTAACATGGCTACAGGAGAAAAGGTTTCCTCATAGTCAACCCCCTCCTTTTGGGTATAACCCTTTGCCACTAGTCTAGCTTTGAAGGTCTGTACCTTTCCAACTGCATCTCTTTTTCTCTTATAGATCCATTTGCACCCTATGGGTTTTACCCCATATGGTAGATCTGCAAGTTCCCATACAGAATTGGAATACATTGACTCCATTTCCAGGTTCATGGCTTTGACCCATTCATCCTTATCTTCGTCATTCATTGCCCGTCGATAGGACAATGGATCCTCAATGCCATCATTAGGTATGACAACCTGAGTTTCAGTTAAACCCAAGTAGCGGTCAGGTTGTAACACAACCCTCCCACTGCGTCGAGGCATTCCCAACGATTGAGATGGACGGGATGGATCTGAAGAACTAGTTCCTTCATCAACCCTTGTTGAAGGTCCAACTTCATCAACAACTCTTGATGATTCTTCAGTAGCTTCTCCTAATATTATTTTGCTTCGTGGTTTATGATCTCTCATGTGGTCTTCCTCTAAGAAAGTGGCATTTGTCGATACAATCACCTTATTTTCTGCCCGTCGATAGGACAATGGATCCTCAATGCCATCATTAGGTATGACAACCTGAGTTTCAGTTAAACCCAAGTAGCGGTCAGGTTGTAACACAACCCTCCCACTGCGTCGAGGCATTCCCAACGATTGAGATGGACGGGATGGATCTGAAGAACTAGTTCCTTCATCAACCCTTGTTGAAGGTCCAACTTCATCAACAACTCTTGATGATTCTTCAGTAGCTTCTCCTAATATTATTTTGCTTCGTGGTTTATGATCTCTCATGTGGTCTTCCTCTAAGAAAGTGGCATTTGTCGATACAATCACCTTATTTTCTGCCCGTCGATAGGACAATGGATCCTCAATGCCATCATTAGGTATGACAACCTGAGTTTCAGTTAAACCCAAGTAGCGGTCAGGTTGTAACACAACCCTCCCACTGCGTCGAGGCATTCCCAACGATTGAGATGGACGGGATGGATCTGAAGAACTAGTTCCTTCATCAACCCTTGTTGAAGGTCCAACTTCATCAACAACTCTTGATGATTCTTCAGTAGCTTCTCCTAATATTATTTTGCTTCGTGGTTTATGATCTCTCATGTGGTCTTCCTCTAAGAAAGTGACATTTGTCGATACAATCACCTTATTTTCTTGTGGGTGGTAGAAATAACCACCTCTCGTTTCTTTAGGGTAACCAACAAATTGGCACAGTTTTGAACGAGGTTCCAGTTTCTTAGGATTTGTCACAAGCACGTGTGCAGGACAACCCCAGATGCGAAAGTGATGCAAACTAGGTTTACGCCCCTTCCATAACTCGAAAGGTGTTTCAGAAACACTTTTCGAGGGAACATTGTTCAAGATGTATACTGCAGTCTCTACTGCATATCCCCAAAACGAGCTAGGCAATTGAGCATAGCTCATCATTGATCGAACCATGTCTAACAAGGTTCTATTTCTCCTTTCTGACACACCATTCTGCTGAGGTGTACCAGGGGCTGAGAGTTGAGATTGGATTCCATGTTCTATCATATAATCCTGGAATCTTTGATCCATATACTCTCCTCCTCGATCAGATCGAAGTACTTTAATAGATTTACCTAATAGGTTTTCAACTTCAGCCTTAAACTCCTTAAACTTTTCAAGGGCTTCAGACTTATGTCTCATTAGGTATAAGTAACCATATCTTGAATAATCATCTATAAATGAGATGAAATATTCGTACCCTCCTCGAGCTTTCACATTCATTGGACCACATAGATCCGAATGTATTAACTCTAAGGGTTCTTTGGCTCTGTAACCTTTTCCAGTAAAGGGTCTTTTGGTCATTTTTCCCTCGAGACAAGATTCACAAGGTGGTAGTGAATCATCTTCTAACTTGCTTAGAAGTCCATTCTTTACCAAACGACCGATCCTATCGATGTTTATATGACCAAGTCTAAGATGCCAAAGATGAGTATTGTTACTTGATGGAGAAATCTTTTGCCTTTTACTTTGAGTTTCAGCAGTTTTAAATAATTCGTGATTTAAAAGTGCTTTGTTTTCGGTTGGTCTTAAAACATACAAGTTATTTTCCAATTTGGCTGAACAAATAAGTATATCATTTTTATAAATGAACGCTTCATTCATATCAAAAGTAACTGTATACGATTGTTCAATCAAACATGAAATAGAAATCAAGTTCCTCTTAATCTTGGGAACGATTAACAAACTTTCTAAAAGTAAGAATCTATTTCTAAAAAATAACTTCACAGCTCCCACTGCTTTAGCTGAAATGACTTCTTCAGTTCCGACCCTGAGTGTCATTTCTCCATCGTTCAACTGCCGAAAGGAACTATTTTCCTGAAAAGAAGAGCAAACATGATTAGTTGCTCCTGAATCAAGTATCCAGGTAAACTCATCATGTTCTACCAGGCATGTTTCTAAAACCAGTAAATCAAATTTACCTTCCTTTTCCTTCTTTTTCTCAGCAAGGTACTTTGGGCAGTTTCTCTTCCAATGTCCATCTACATTGCAGTGAAAACACTTGCCCTTGTCTGCCACAGCTTTGGCTTTTCCCTTGCTTTTAGCAGCAGTAATGGGAGCTTTCCCCTTGTTTCCTTTCTTCTTCTGAGTTTTCTTTGAATAAGTGGCTACAGATTTAGTTCCAGAGGATGAACCCTTCTCGAACTTTCTTTTAGAGTGGACAACGTTTGCCTCTGCCACGTTGAATTGGACCATCATATCCAGGACATGCTCCCGAACAGACGTGCCCTCTTTCATGCGAAAGCTATAAACGTATTTGAGAGCGTCATGGTGGAGTTGGTAGGACGGTTGTCCAAACATCTCCCGGAGAGAGTTCATAATCTCCCTCGCTGTTACCATGCCCTCATGCCTTTTAGCCAAAACTTCAGATAAGCTGGCTAAGATATAGACGCGAGTCTTATCATTGGCCTTTGTCCAGCAGTCATAAGCATCCTTAACTGCCTGGGATGCATTACGAGCAGGGGTTGGAGGACAATCCTCCATTCAGACGAACTGCAGATCATCGACAACAAGAATCGTATTCAAGTTCGACTTCCACGTAGCATAATTTTCGCCGGTTAATTTCTCATTTTTAAGCAGAGAGACAATTGAGGAAGACATTGCTGAAATTTAAACAAACAATGACCGTATTAGTTATCTTTGCCTTAACCCATCATACAAGCAAACAATTGCACACAATCCAATCAATTTAGCAAAACAGACAATCACAGAACCCTAAAACTATTGATTTAGTTTTGCAACGACGTTTCAGAGGTTTAGAATATCAGCCACCGAAGGGTGATCAGGTACTCCTCCTTTGAAATGAGACACCTCTCAGCTAATTCTAATTCCAGAATAACTCATATTCCTATAGACATTAGCCACCGTTGTTCGGTCAAGGATTTGTTAACACTTTTAACTCATCCTCGTAAGTGTAACCCTCCCACTTTCAGATCTCAGAGGCACGCACCAACAGGCTACCGAAGGGAAAGACAACTGTTGGTGATTAGCCTAAGAGCTCCTATCCTTTCCAGGAGTTCACGATGTTCCGAATCCTATGACCAGGCCCTCCGAAGGGATGGATGCGCCAGGGCAACCTGCAGGCGGATCATAGGACTCTCACGGTGTGAACTATGGGCGGAGACCGAGGGATACGTTGACACGTGTCCCGCTCCCACTTACTCTAGACATTTTTCCCATTCACCTTGATATTGATCCATGCAAACACTTTCCGAAGGGAGGCCGCTCCTAGGGCGACTCGAAGCCGAGCATGAATCTCACGTTGTGAATATAGGGACGTAGGAGCAAAACTTGATGTAAATCTCGTTTTGTAATTTTCCTCCCACTGAAAATGTCCTAAGGTTAATATAGGGTTGTTTAACTTAGATAGTATTCGGCTAAGTCAATCTATCTAAGTCTGATCCTATTATAACAATTATGGAAAGGATTCAACTGCAATCTTTTGGGTGAATTAAACTTCTTTTAATAAACCCAACATTGCAAGTCAACATTACTATGGTTAATTCAACTCAATCCGGTTAGTTCCCAGGTAGGAGGTGTTCCGTAAACCGTCAACTTAAATACCCCCAACCTTAGACAGAACTTTACCGAGAGAGTTCCCTTATAACCTCAGTAATGTAAGGTCTTTACTCTAAAGATCTAGGTGCATTAAACACTTTTAATAAACCTAGTGACATTGCATGCTAACATTTAACTATGATTAATTCAACTCCGGTATTCCAGGTCAGTTCCCAGGTAGGAGGTGTTCCGTAAACCGTCAACTTAAATACCCCCAACCTTAGACAGAACATTACCGGTGGAGTTCCCTTATAATCATAGCAATGTTTTTCCTACTTAGTAAATTAAAACTATTTTTAATTCTAAGTAAGAAAAGATTCTAATCCTATTAGAAATCGATCTAGGTCTAATAAATTTTAAACAATTTAAAATTAATCCAATTTATCCTATGATCTTATGTTTGCATGCAAATCTTGATTATAGATTGACGGTTTCTAATCATTAATATTGAAGAATTATTTCAAATTTGAATGATTAATCCTATAATCAAGAATCTAGGGTTTAATTCATTCAACAATCTCATTCAAATTGAATAATTAAGCCACATCAATTGCATGAATAATATAACAATTATATTAATAACTATGGATGTTTCATGCTTCATGCAATTTTGATTTTCTTTTATTATAACAATTATAAGCCAATCAAGAAAATCAACCAAACATGCTTCATTCATCACATTAAACATAACTATTTATATTTAATTTAAGTAATGACATGCTTCATGCTTTCCAATTTTTCATATAAATTAATATACACTTATATTAAAAAATATGAAAACCAATCCATGCATTTAAACATACATTATAACAATTTATAATATATAAAAAATGCATGAGCATGTTTATAACCTAAGGTGGGATTAAATAATCTATATGACATCCATAAAACATATAAATAACAATTGAACCGGTTAATTTTGGCCCCTAGGATAAAATAAAGCATTAAATTACATTAATTTAGCTAAATTCTATCCTAAAAAATCCATGTACAGCTTCGGAATTGGCCTAGACAGCACGAACCGCCCCGAACCACCTGGAACCGGCCTCCAAAATCACGAACCATGCCAAAAATTGGCTGAACCAGACCAAATAGGTCCCAGCCCAGCCGAACCGGTCCGAACCGGACCGGTTACACATTGAACCGCCTCTTTTGAAACCCTAGGTCGCGCCTCCATTGTGACAGCGTCGAGACGCTGTGTGGATTAGCGTCCTGACGCTGTGCGTTTTCCATATCTGGCGCCTGCGTAATCGAGACAGCGTCGAGACGCTGTTGAAGGAGCGTCCCGACGCTGTTGCGTCTGGAGGAAAAATCTGGGCAAAACAGCAACGATTTCTTCGATTTCGGCCCCGATTTCAGCGACGATTGCTCCGATTTTCATCTCATAAAAACCTATTCTAGACCCGGACTTACATAGGACTCGATTTTACATAATATACCCGAAACACCGGGCCTTACATGATCAAAATCATATAAAAATAAAATCTATGGCCATAAAATTAACCCAAACAGTTCAATGCAAACCGAACATACAATATGCATAAATCCCACCTATTAGAGCCTATCAGAACTTTTAAAATTAGTTAATAGGGACAACGATGGCTCTGATGCCGATTGAAGGGAATAAAAGTCCCCACGCAGCGGAAGCGCATCAATTGGACCTTACGCCGTATATTAATTAACATTAAAATACCGTTACGATAACTCAAACAAAACTTTAAACTAACTTTAAAGTCGCTGTAAAAACGGTTTAAACATGCTAGAATAAATCTAAATTTATTTTAAAAACTTTTCTAACGAAAAGAGGAAGAACCGTTACAAACCTCCGTTGTAGACTTGACCGTTCTTCACCGACAACGCTCCAACGAACGAAAACGCAGCAGCCTTCTCGCCTCTTGATCGCTGGATTTTCTTCTTTGAATGACACAATAACCACAGAGGTTACACCGGTATGTCTCTAAGTCTAGGAGGCCAAAGACTTGTGGTAGTCTTTCTCTAAGAGGGAGGCTAGAGAGATTTCTAGGTCTTGTCTTTCAAGAGTGTCAAGTGTCATGACCAATTAGGTCTAGTGTTCTATTTATAGAAGAGAGGCCATGAATAAAATATTCAATTAAATCAATCTTTTCCAAAATTGATTCAATCTTATTCCTTAATTAATCAATCATGATCAATCAATTCCCCAATTGATTAATATTTTCCATAAATGACTAATTACTTCCATAAGTAATTAGATCATTCCCATAAATGATTAATCTCTTCCTTAAGTGATTAATTATTTACATAATTGATTAATTCATGGTTAATGAATTCTTTAATTAATTAACCACCAATTAAATATCACATATTTAATTTCCGGCCTTGAATTAATTAATTTTGTCTAAACACTTTTAGGACTTAAATTAATTAATTCATTATTTAAACTCTTTCAATCTTCCATAAATTTATATTTGAACTTCTTCAAATATTAATTTCTCCCATAATAATATATCAATATATATTATATTTATTTCCCTTAGTAAATTGAACATTTTCAATTTACATTTAATTACTTAGTTGCCTCAAATTACTTTACGAGCTACCAGTGGGACCTTATGGACCTGCAGATCAGAAGCTCCAACGATGTGAGATTAATTGGTTAAACTCATTAACCACAATAATCAATATTCGTTAACTGTGTGTACATTCCACTATAGACTCACAGTTGCACTCTTCTCATTGCAGACATATTTTCTGTGTCCACGGAACTTAGACCAATATCGACTAGTTAGTCCTTCACGAGTGTCCGTAACACCAGCTGGGTCAAATTACCGTTTTACCCCTGGGTCACCTCTATTTCCTTAAGTACCAATTCTCCTCTAATGAACAATCTGTTTGTGGTCCAACCATCAAACAGAAAACCCTCTCGTGCCATTGAGAGGGTAGGGCCCTTTGTTCAAGACTCGGAGTAACCACTTAATGGAACACTCATCTGCTTCCCTAAAGTCGGGAAGGAGTGAATTCCATCTTGTACGATTATGTTCCCAGCTCCCCATTCGATCTTGTCCCCAAAGTGGTAGGCTTATTGAGTCGGCGTATTGGCTACTCTCACCCATACAAATCAAAGGACAATCTCTCATGAGCAGGAGTCCATAATCAACTCAGGATTAAGACTAAGTTGTCTCGGTCGTCCTAGTGTAATAGAAAACCAACTAGTTAACGGTGTTATAACTAGTGGTTACTATTTCGTGGTCCGGTCTTATGCAAACTCATTGCATAGGATACCCCCACTCGCATGTCTCCTACACGAACGCGTTGGATCGCAGCGTTTGTATCAAATACAAAGTGGGTCGTATCCATAGTGTCACCAGGATAAGGCACCCAGTCTTATCCCTATACTATAGACCCTTTAGGCTGTTTCTTGAACAATGATCCCATATGTCGCTACATATAGTTCAAGACTCATATTACAGCCTTGGATGTCTAGTTTATTGGATTAGGGTTATTATTAGGCAAAGACAAATATAAAATAACTAATAACAATTAATGGAAAAATATATCAATATTATTTCATTAATATCCGGTCAACGATTACATTCACTATCTACGAGTTTTAGGGCATAAAACCCAACAGCCCGAACCACCCAAACGACGCCGCATAAAGAGAAAGGCTGGCGCATTCAGGTGATTCGGACTGATACCCCATCACCACCGTCGACAGATTCTGAGAAAGAAAAAGAGGAACGAGAGAAAAAAACGACTGAGGATAGAGAGAGAGAAGAAGCAGCAGAAGAGAATTTGAGGAAGCTTAGGGAAGATAGGGGCAAAGGAATTACTGGAGCATCGGATGAACCTGTGGAGGGACCTTTTATCCACTTCGTCAACGACCTTGCTCGAGCAAAATACCAGGAGATGCTACGAAGGGATTTCTTATTCGAAAGAGGGTTTGGTGATAATCTCCCCCACTTTTTAGAAGCCAGAATTGCGAATTTGGGGTGGAGTTAGTTCTGCGCGAAACCTGACCCAATAAATTCGAATATCGTTCGAGAATTCTATGCGAATATCGATAATGCTGATAGCGAGCATAGCTAGCTATTTTTCTTTGATTAATTAAGCTAGTATTTTTCAATTATTTGCCCAAATTTATGCATTTTTATGTTTTATTTGTAGGAAGTATGTGCTTGAAGCTTAATTCAGCAGTTGGAGTCAAATGGAGCTTCCAATCTTAAAAAAAAAAAAAAAAAAAAAAATAGCGTCGCGACGCTATAGAAAAATTTCCAAATTTGCGGATCGCGACAGCGTCTCGACGCTACAACGAAATTTTTCTATTAAAGCATATTTTCGGCTAGGTTTTTGGGGACTTCGAATTGGGGACTTTTGGAGCCGACATTAGAGCAGAAAGAGGACAGAATTGAGCTGAAGCAAAGGGGACTAGTTGGAAATCAACCCATTGTTCGTGGGGATCGTGACGGGGACGTTCGGTCTCGGCCTACAACGAGTCTATTTCTCTTTTCCCTTACTTTAGACACTTTTTATGGCTTATTTAGACTTAGTTTATATTGTAACGAGGATTATGTGTAGCCAAGTTTAATTCTTAGGGATTGATGTTGCCGTTGGGCAAGTTTTGGATTGATTTACGGTATTTATGCTATTGATGTCATTTATGCATATGTTGTATGTTTAATGCTTTCGATTTACTGGCCATAAATTGATTGATGTTTATATTTGAATCTAACTCGGGAGAGAGGATTTAAATTAGTAATCAATATGCATAACTAGAATTTAGCTGAAAATCGGGAGATAAAGGTTAATTCTAGAAATTGTCATAAAGGTTAGCCTTATTGCCTTGTATGTTTATTGGATTTAGATAGGGATATCGGGTTCAATTGCATATGGGAGAATCATGTATGCTCGGGAGAGATATGTGTGATTTTAGTTGCCAAGATTTATGAATCATAGCATGTGTTAATCCGTTTATTAATCCATAACTCCAATTGGTGAAATCAATTCCCTAAGACCAATTATTCCCATTTGATTGTCACTTTTTACTTTAGTTTTGTGTTGATTAATTCATATTCTCATTCTATTTGATTCCCTAAATAAAATTGGCCAAGAGTATTTTCGATAATTAAAACTTGGCTGGACACCAATCCAGAGGACGACATTCGATTGCATAATCACTATATTATTACTTGACCCGTACACTTGCAGTTAGCAATTTGCACATCAAATGCAGAGGAATTTCAGGTCATAGTACGAGGGATATCTGTAGACTGGAGCCCAGGGGCTATCAACGCATTATTCAACCTTCAAGACTTCCCACATGCGGCCTTTAATGAGATGGTTATGGCACCATCCAATGATTAGTTAAATGCGGCGGTCCGAGAGGTTGGAATTGATAGGGCTCAGTGGAGGCTATCTAAGACGGAGAAACGCACGTTTCAAGCTGCGTATCTAAAAAGTGAAGCCAATACTTGGTTAGGCTTCATCAAGCTGCATTTGCTGCCGACTACGCATGATTCAACGGTGTCTCGCGACCGAGTGATTCTGATATTCGCTATTCTTCGATCCCTGAGTATTGATGTAGGAAAAATTATTTCAAATGAGATTCTGAGTTGCTGGCGCAAAAAGGTGGGGAAGCTCTTTTTCCCCAAACACGATCACGATGTTATGCAGCAGGGCAGGAGTGCCCATGGTTCCAGAAGATGTGATTTTGCTTGACAAGGGGATCATTGACACGCCTAACTTGACAAGGCTCCAGCGCATGCAGGAGGTACATCAAGGAGGGCTTGTCTTCAACATAAACATGATTTTAGAACAATTAGCACTTTCGGCCAGCAGGCAGGAGTTTGCTGAAAGGCAAGCTTTAACCTTCTGGACCTTTGTTAAAAATCGTGATGCCAGTTTAAAGAGGGCGCTGCAAGAGAATTTTTCAAAACCATATCCAGCCCTTCCTGCATTCCCTGAGGACCTACTGAACCCCTGGATTCCGCCGCCGCTTGTTGAGAATGAGGGAGATGAAGAAGAAGATCCTAGTCAGGAAGACTGAAGGAGGAGAGTTTGAGCGCACAATCTTTTTGTTGAAATATTTTTGTTGGTCGCGCATTTCTGACCGCATCATCTTCTATCTCTGTTTGTTTGTCCGTTTCTTTTTAATTTTTCTGCTTCAAAAATATATCTCTGCTATGTAATTTCTTCTCTTTGGTTTAATGAAATTTCCAGATGTTTTTGTTCTATGAGCACTTGATAACGAGCAGAAATGTCACTATTTTAGTCCCAATTTATTAAGCTTTTATGTGCTTTAATCGTATTTTTTATAAGAATATTTAATGAATTATGTTATTTGGTCCTTAGGAGAAAAGTTGGTGATTTTGGGAGAAAAAGTGCAAAAAATGAAGCAAATGAAGCCCAAATTCAAGCTTGGATCAAAAGGGGACCCAAAGAGGACAACCATGATAAAAATGCCCGAAAAGAAGTGAAGAGAAGGCCCAAAAATCAGCCCAAATCGAAGCTGGAAATTCTAGAAATTGGGACAGCGTCGAGACACTGTGTAGGTAGCATCGCGACGCTACCCATTTCTTGGGCAACAAGACGCGTGCATGGTAGTGTCGCGACGCTGAGCAATGTAGCGTCGCGACGCTACCCCCAATCCGGGCCTATAAAAGGGCACCTTTGGGTGCCTCATTTGTCATCAATCATTCACCAATTCTTTCCTTTCCTCCCTCCCTTGTCTCCTTTGGAGCTCTCTCAAGCCTTTCTAGCCTTTTTGGAGAGATTTCTTAGTGGGAAATATTTTTGGGGAATTTGGGGAGCATCTTAGGAAGCTCAAAGAGTAGTCGGCGGGGCTCCAAGCGTCAGCGAAGGAGTTTTTCGACGGACAATTCCTTTCCTTTACGCTCTTCATTATGCTTTTTATTGTAAATGTTGTGGATATTTTAGCTATGTGTAGCTAAACCCTAATTTGGGGTCTTGAAATGAAATTATAGTTCAAATATTGTTGTAATTTCTTGTCTCTTGCCCATGTCCTAATTATTTGTATCGATGTGCTTAATGCTCTATTTAATCTGGCCAATTGTGTAATGATCTGATTCTTAATGGAAACTCGACGGAGAGAAATTAGGATAGATCGTAATCCATGCAACTAGTTTAATTGTCCGTCGTGACACCGAGATTAGTTGATTAAACTTAGATTCCTAAAATGAATAAGAGTGTAATAATTAATGATTTTTAATAGCACTAAGGACACTTAGGTTGTTAAAATGAATTAATTTAATTTAGGGGAAACCGACAGGAGAACCTATGTGATTAATGGAGATTCTAGGATTATAATTAGTTGGGCAATGAGATAAGATAATTATAACAATTATTTAGCTAATAATTGATTTTCAAGACCCCTCTTCCCATTCAAAGAAAACTCTTTCTCCATACTTTATTTTGATTGATCAAATTATTTTCTTTAATTGTTTTGAATTTTAAATTCCTCTTGATTGCATGAGCTATTCCCTAAATATTATTTCACCCAAGTATTTTTAGTGCTCAAGAGATTTTTGCTCTCGCTTCCCTGAGGATTCGATACTCGAAATACTTTCCGTTTTATATTACTTGTGACCCGTGCGCTTGTAGAAGTAAATACACACACACGAACAAGTTTTTGGCGCCGTTGCCGGGGAAGCTTGATTTTTAAGCAAATTTAATTTTTCTTGACATCGAAAAGAAATGGATAAATAGTAATTTAGGTGTAAATATTTTACTTTCATTATTTTTTTAATATTATTTTATTTTTGTTTTTTTTTTCGTTCTTTTGATTTACTGGGAGTATTGTATGCGAAGGAACAAGGTGGTTAATTTGTTTCCGCTAGATCTTGAAATTGATAGGACTCTTAGATCCATTCGAAGAAAGAAAAGTTTAGCAGAACCAATGGCCAGTTCTTCCCACCAAGAATTCTGGAATTGTCTACGCCCCAATCCAAGCTACAAATTTTGAGTTAAAGACAGGATTGATTCAAATGGCACGCGATAACTCGTTCAAGGAACATCTTTTCGAGGACCCCCATTCACATCTGCGATCATTCCTAGAAATTTGTGGGACGGTGAAGATGACCGGAGTTCCGGCAGACGCGATAAGGTTAAGGTTGTTTCCATTTTCTCTACAGGATAAAGCAAAGGATTGGCTCGAATCAGTCGAGGCGAGCAGCATTAGTACTTGGGACGAGCTTGCCCAGGCTTTTCTGACGAATGTTTTCCCACCTGCCAAGACTACCAAGCTCCGGACTGAAATCGGAACGTTTAGGTAGCTTGACGAGTGATGACATGCAAAAATGTCATCATTTTCCTATTAATTTTATCTAGTTTTATGCTTGAATTGTGTACTTTAATACTATTTTCTGTTGAAATTTCAGAAAACCGAGCTAAGGAAGCAAAACTGGAATTTTGAGAGATTTTGGATGATTTTGGAGACTTTTTGAGCAATTTGGAGAATTACATTGAAGATCCGAGTCCAAAAAGCCAAGAAGAATAAATTAGAAGCCCAAATTCATGAATTTCAAGTCTTAAAGTATCAAGTTGGGTCAAGAAAAAAAGCTCAAAATCCATTACAAGAAGCATTTGGGCCAAAAGAAAGTTGGAGGCCCAAAAATGGAGTCAAAATCGGGCAAATATTGAAAATTCAGGGCCTAGCGTCTCGACGCTAAGCCTGGAGCGTCCCGACGCTAGGCAGCTGCGTGGAGAAATCTGGAATCGCGAGAGCGTCGCGACGCTGCCCAAGTAGCGTCTCGACGCTGCGACGTCTTGGAGCCCAAGAAAAGATGACGTCAGAGCGTCTCGACGCTGTCCTTGTAGCGTCTCGACGCTACGCCTGCTGGGAGCCTATAAAAGGAGCCTTTTGCATCCATATTTTGTGTGCCAATTTATGGGTTTTCACCCCATTCTAGAGTCTACTCTAAAATTTGGGATTTTTGGGAGAGTTTTGGAGCTTTGCTGAAGATCTTTGGAGCTCGGGATCGATGGAGGTCGGCGCGGGATCGAGGAGATCGACGCTTTTATGAGCATTTCTCTTCCCTTTTCCTTTATGTTTTAGTCTCTAGAATTGTTGTGATTAGGAATTATTAAATTTTAGTGATTATGAGTAGTAAATTCCTAAATTCCATGAGATTGATTTAGATGTTGAACCTCTGCTGAATTAATGAATTGATGTGGGTTAATTGTCATTATTGTTCATTTGTGCATTTTGTCCTTAATGCTTTTAATCAACTGATCACTGATTAAATGAATCATTACTAAGTGGAAACTCGACGGAGAGAAACTTAGACTAGAACTGAATGCATGACTAATGGTTATTTACCCGGGTGACACGGGATAAAATAAATAACGTTAGAGGTTGTACTGAAGGGTCGTAATGCCATGCTAAGTAAATAAAGATGAGACTGAAAGGAGATTCTTTATTGAACGGTATGAGATAGGAGGAGACCGTCAGGAGAGTCCTTGTCATTAGGCTTCTGGACTTATGAATCAAATGATTAGTTAATCCATATTAGTTAATTGATTAAGCATTAAAGGTCCAATTGATAAAATCAACAACTCTAGAATTATCCCTCCAAATTGTGTCACCATTTATCTTTTGCCTTCTAGATTAGCTTTTTGTTATTCTTTTCAGCATTAGATTTTGTTCTCTAAATAAAGATAAGCAAGATTATTCGTGGTTCTTAATTGAATAAATCCAATCCCTGTGGAGACGATACTCTATACTCAAAATCACTATATTACTTGTGACGACCCGTGCGCTTGCGGAAAATCGCCCAACAAGTTTTTGGCGCCGTTGCCGGGGATTGGCTAATTTTATTCAATTAATATTGTGAAGAAATTGCTTGCTTTATATTAGAGATTTTATTTTGCTTTCTTTGTTTTATTTTTATCCTGGTCCATTGTTCTTGTTGTGCATTTAATTGGTGTTTGCATCTGATTGAGAGCCTGATTATTGTTAATTTAATTATTTTAAATGGCTTTTAATAGTTTTGGGTGGCCCTTTAGGAAATCTGAGCCTGAAGAACGAACACCATCATCCAATTTTTTCTATTCAAATTATCCCCCTTTAGAAGAAAAATCTCCCCTAGAAAATTTGCTTCAAGATTTTATTGAGGATACTAGAACCATTAATTTAGCTCTAGAAAAATCCCTAGGGAGATTGCATCCCCAAGAGGATGAGCGTGAAGCGCAATCCGCTTCCATAGAAGAAAAATCTTCCTTGGAGAGCTTGCTTGAAAATTTTATCCAAGAGTCGAGAGCCATGAATTTAGAATTAGAAAAATCTATGGAGAGACTCCAAACCCAAAAGGAAGAAAATGAAGTAGGATCCACTTCCATAGAGTGTCTAGTGAGTCATGTGGCCAGTGATTCATTAGCGCCCATTCAAGAGCCAAATTCTTTCGATTTTGCTAAGTTCGAGCACATAGGGGTGAGTTGTTTAGATAGAAAGGAAGAATTGGATAGTTCCAGCACCCATCAAGAACAAGTTTGTGAGGAAGAAAAAGAAAATGAGCATGTAGTGTCTGAGGAGTTTCTAGAGATAGAGTTTAAGGTTGAAAGGCCTTTGTATGTTCTATCCTCTCCATCCTCTCTTGATAATGAGTGTTCTTTTTCTTGTTCTCACGAGTCAGAGTCAGAGTCAGAGTCTAAGTCCCTTTATTTTGATCTTTCTCCTTTTATGCTTTTATTAAAAGAAAATCCCAAAAATATTTCTGCTTCAGGGGCCCATGAAAAGCTAGTAAGCTTACTAGCAATAGTCTGCTTCATTGATTCAAGGAAGAAGGGCCCAAAGAAATACGAGAATTTTTATGTGCCTTGAAAGTCTGCACAAACTCGTCTAGCTAAGAGACGTTAAACAAGCGCTTCTTGGGAGGCAACCCAAGTTTATTTTTCCATTAATTTTCTTATCTTTGTTTTTCAGTTTTTTTTGTAGTTAGAGCATGTTGATCTTTCGTTCCCGTTGATCAATTTTTGAAGGAGCTCGAGACCACATTTTCTTCCAAAAACAACCCCAATGATGTTGAAGGCTGACATCCATGGTTTCTCTCACACTTCAGGGCAGTACCGTTCTCCCTTTATCTTTTTAATTGTCCTTATGCATGCTTAATTAGTCTGAATAATTAATACATTGAGGACAATGTATGATTTAAGTTTGGGGGGGAGGCTTTGCTGTTCTGATTGAGCGAATGTTTTTTTCATGATGATTCTATTGCATCTGTTTTGATGAGGACGGTCTATGATATGATCTAAATAATGAATTTTGTTCAATTTTTGTGAAATAAGAAAGCATGTTCAAGATTCATGTAAATTTAAATTTTTGCTTTGATTTCCTTGCACATGTTGAGCACTTAGCCTACTTATATGGTTTTGAATGCTTAGAATTTGATTATATTATCTAGATGTTTGTTGTCACTCCGATAGGCTTAAGATCTAATTTGAAAGATTGAACCGCATGAGAGTCTGTAATGTTTTACTTGGGAGAAAAATCATGTTTATTAGCCTGCAAAAGAAAAGAAATGTGTGAAAAAATATATATATGAAAAAAAAGAGGAAATGATAAAAAAAAAGTGAAAAAATGGAAAAATAAGAAAAATAAAAAAAGGGAAAAAAAAGAAAAAAAAAAGAATGCTCCACTTTCTTGAGAGCGTTAGTAACCAGGGGCATTCATGACACCCATCGTTTGCCTTTGCATGAAAGCGCTGGAAAGAAATGAGCATGCCTCAGCATCCTGAAAGATGAGGCGCTCGTAGTTGGATGCTTTCATCACCAATGTTGGCAAGCCAAAACGAAGGCGCTACATCTAAAAGGATTCTAAAAAAAAAAAAATGCAAGTTTGGGGGAGGCATACCACATTGCTTCAGGCACCTTAGTGGGATATTGCTTTCTTGATTGTTGGAAAGCTGGATAATTAGAGCTTAGGGCCAGTGTAGGGGGAAGATGAACTGAGGATTCTATAAACCTTTCCAAGGCTAGTAAAGACCTAATAAGGAGGCTCGCACACACACACGCAAGGGATGAAGAGTTTAAATTTAAATTTAGTGATGAATGAATACGTTTTAATATTTCCTTTAATTGTTAGAGTTCATTATTTTAATCATTGAGCTTAGAGTCATGCATTTGCAATAGTTGATTCATATATAAGGTTTTAGCTTTGCTCGGGACTAGCAAATGTTTATGTTTGGGGGTGTGATGACATGCAAAAATGTCATCATTTTCCTATTAATTTTAGCTAGTTTTATGCTTGAATTGTGTACTTTAATGCTATTTTCTGTTTAAATTTCAGAAAACCGAGCCAAGGAAGCAAAACCGGAATTCTGAGAGATTTTGGATGATTTTGGAGACTTTTTGAGTAATTTGGAGAATTACATTGAAGATCCGAGTCCAAAAAGCCAAGAAGAATAAATTAGAAGCCCAAATTCATGAATTTCAAGTCTTAAAGTATCAAGTTGGGTCAAGAAAAAAAGCTCAAAATCCATTACAAGAAGCATTTGGGCCAAAAGAAAGTTGGAGGCCCAAAAATGGAGTCAAAATCGGGCCAATATTGAAAATTCAGGGCCTAGCGTCTCGACGCTAAGCCTGGAGCGTCCCGACGCTAGGAAGCTGCGTGGAGAAATCTGGAATCGCGAGAGCGTCGCGACGCTGCCCAAGTAGCGTCTCGACGCTGCGACGTCTTGGAGCCCAAGAAAAGATGACGTCAGAGTGTCTCGACGCTGTCCTTGTAGCGTCTCGACGCTACGCCTGCTGGGAGCCTATAAAAGGAGCCTTTTGCATCCATATTTTGTGTGCCAATTTGTGGTTTTTCACCCCATTCTAGAGTCTACTCTAAAATTTGGGATTTTTGGGAGAGTTTTGGAGCTTTGTTGAAGATCTTTGGAGCTCGGGATCGATGGAGGTCGGCGCGCGATCGAGGAGATCGACGCTTTTATGAGCATTTCTCTTCCCTTTTCCTTTATGTTTTAGTCTCTAGAATTGTTGTGATTAGGAATTATTGAATTTTAGTGATTATGAGTAGTAAATTCCTAAATTCCATGAGATTGATTTAGATGTTGAACCTCTGCTGAATTAATGAATTGATGTGGTTTAATTGTCATTATTGTTCATTTGTGCATTTTGTCCTTAATGCTTTTAATCAACTGATCACTGATTAAATGAATCGTTACTAAGTGGAAACTCGACGGAGAGAAGCTTAGACTAGAACTGAATGCATGACTAACGGTTATTTACCCGGGTGACACGGGATAAAATAAATAACGTTAGAGGTTGTACTGAAGGGTCGTAATGCCATGCTAAGTAAATAAAGATGAGACTCAAAGGAGATTCTTTATTGAACGGTATGAGATAGGAGGAGACCGTCAGGAGAGTCCTTGTCATTAGGCTTCTAGACTTATGAATCAAATGATTAGTTAATCCATATTAGTTAATTGATTAAGCATTAAAGGTCCAATTGATAAAATCAACAACTCTAGAATTATCCCTCCAAATTGTGTCACCATTTTTCTTTTGCTTTCTAGATTAGCTTTTTGTTATTCTTTTCAGCATTAGATTTTGTTCTCTAAATAAAGATAAGCAAGATTATTCGTGGTACTTAATTGAATAAATCCAATCCCTGTGGAGACGATACTCTATACTCAAAATCACTATATTACTTGTGACGACCCGTGCCCTTGCGGAAAATCGCCCAACAACGAGGAGCAGTTGTACGAATCGTGGGAGATATACAAAGAGATGCTTAGGCAGTGCCCCGAACACGGATATCCTGCTTGAGGAAATGGTGGCAACCAGTTATCAATGGCCGACTGAGCGGGGAGCAATTTCAAAGAAGGTTGGATTATATGAATTGGATGAGTCAAGTTCACTGAAGGCACAACTGACATCTCTTACCAATGCGCTGAACAAGTTGACTTCATCTGAGGTGGTCAAGTCCATTTCCACCTTAGCTGAAGGTCATTCGAAGAACGAAGGTCAAGATGTGGAGGAAGTCCAGTACATAGGAAATAGACCATATGCTCAAGGGGTACCGAACTTCTACCACCCCAGTCTGCACAATCACAAGAAGTTCTCATATTCAAATACGAAGAATGTTTTGCAGCCGCACCCAGGTTTTGCATCATCTAGTGCGCCTTAAAAGAAAAACAACCTGGAAGAGATGGTGGCTTTATTTATTAAAGAGCAAAGAGTAATGAACGTGAATCTCCAGACAACAGTAAACAACCACGACGTAGCTCTAAAGAACATGGAAGTGCAAATAGGATAGATCGCTACAGCAGTGAACACCCTTCAAAAGGGAAAATTTCCAAGTGTTACTGAGCCTAACCCGAAAGAGCAGTGTAAGATGGTGGCTCTTAGAAGTGGCAGAAGACTGGAGAACAGTTCAGAGAAGAAGAAGGAAGAAGAAAAGAGAAGGGATGAAGATGAAAGGACCAAGGCACAAAAAGCCTCCTCTGAAATTTTCCAACATCCTCCCAACTCTATTGATTTGAATTGTGATTTTTCTAACAATTTTGTAGGTAGAAGAAAAGAAGATGAAAGGCAGGATTACAGAAAGAAACTGATTGAGGAAGAAGTGGTTCCATGTAACCACCATGACAGAGGTTCGCATATTAGCCCGCCCAAGCGGAGGGGCGAATGTCCAACCTTTGATTTCAGGGAGTTACCTTTTCCTCAACGATTTAAAAATGTCAAATTAGATGAACAGTTTCAAGAGTTTCTAGAAATGTTTAAAAAGTTGTCTGTGAATATTCCATTGGTAGAAGCCTTGTACAATATGCCGAATTATGGGAAATTCATGAAAGAAATGCTTTCTAGAAAGAAAAGTCTGAAAAAAGAAAATTTTAAATTATCTGAGAGTAGCAGTACCATTGTTTCTGGAAGGATACCTTCTAAACATAAAGATCCAGGGAGTTTTACTGTTCCCTGCACCATAGGAGAAGTATCCTTCGATAGGGCCTTATGTGATATAGGAGCAAGTATAAATTTGATGCCTTATTCTGTGTACAGGAAGATTGGTTTAACAGGTATGATGGACACCGATGTCACTCTCCAGCTTGCTGATAGATCGATTACCCACCCGATGGGTGTTGTGGAGGACGTACTGGTGAAAGTCAACAAATTTATCTTCCCTGTAGACTTTGTGGTACTGGACATGAAGGAGGATAAAGAGGTGCCCATTATTCTATGCAGACCTTTCCTAGGCACTGGTAAGGCTGAGATTAGCGTGCACACAGGTAAACTCACCTTGAACATTGATGATGAAAAAGTCGTGTTTAGTATTTTTGGCCAGGATGAATCTGTTTGTAGTTTGCATACATGTTTTTCTGTTGGTCCTGAATACTTGGCTGATGATGATGAAGAGGTAGACTATAATCTTGGCCTAGGCTTAGGAGAAATGCTTATGAATGATGGGAATTTTGATCATAATGCATATTTAGATGATCCTCTGTTTGAGAATGATTTAGAACTGCCTGACTTTGAAAATGATTTAGACTTGCCTGCTTGTGAAAATGAAAGATCTGCAGTTGATGATTTACCTTCCTTTGAAAATGAATTAGATGTGCCTGAAATGGATAATTTTGATGATGATATTGAATTGCCTGACATTGAGAATGAGCATGAAATGCATAAGAAAGATTGCTTGATAGATATTTCTGAGTCTGATCGTGATTACACTGAATCTATTGAGTCTGATCTTGACATTCCTGAATGCATGAACCCTGAAAATATTAATACCTTTGATTCGTGTCTTGATGATGAATATACCATAGAATCTGACCCAGAGGAGCTCGAATCTGTGCATAGTATAGAATCTGATCATGAAATTCTTGAATTCTTTAGTTCTTCTGATGATAAGTCATATGATAACTTAGTTGAATCATTTTTTAATACTGAGTCTGAGGAATCTTCTAAGCATGTAGATATTTTTTCTGATGAATGGACTGGCATGATTGATAGGCCATCTTTAGATCCTAGACCAGTTGATATTATAACGCTTGATGACTCTGTTAACAATTGCTTTGTGACTAGAGATTTAGAAAAGAGATTTGATGCAGCTGATTATTTTCTGAAATGTTATTATGATAATCTCTTTAGTGAAGATGGGCCAGGGGAAAGTTTTTTTTCTCCCCTGTTTGTGGTATGCAATTCGGTGCGTGATTTTTTGCAGGGCCCGGAGGATGATGAAAACTTTTATTTTGAGCCTCCGTAAGCGTGCCGAGCCTCATCTAGCTAAAGACGTTAAAGAAAGCGCTGCTTGGGAGGCAACCCAAGGATTAAAGTTTTGGTAGTTGTTTTTGCGGTAAATAATTTTCTTTGCTCCGTGATCCAATTTTGTTTTGCAGGATCACCTTAGCAAATCCCAAAATCCCAAAATTCCCATTTTTCTGGATCCAAAGGAAGAGGACGAAGCGCTCCCAGCTCAGGGAAGTCTCAGTATCCCTCTTTATGCTTTGTTGTTTTTAAAACATTGGGGACAATGTTTAGTTTAAGTATGGGGAGGGGGGGAGGCTTTCGCTGTGTTGAGCATATTTAAATTTTGTTGGATGCATGAATAGATAGCTATGATAGCCAAGGATGTGATTTTAGAAATTTTGGGAGAAAATGGTTTATATGTTGTGGAATAGGGGTGAGCATCGGTCGGTCGGGGTCGGTTTTGGCCCCAAACCGACCCCGAACCGACCAAAATCGGTTTCCAAAAATGGAAACCGATTTTTTAAACAGCCTATTTTCGCCGACCGACCGGCCGGTCGGTCGGTCGGTTTGGTCGGTTTAAACCGACAATTTTTTTTTTATTTTTTTATTTTCAGTTTCATGTAATTTTGGCTTTTAAATCGACAACAAGCTCACCGGCTCACGCTCACCTCAACAACAGGGCTGCGACGACGACGACACGAAACACAGCGGCGTCGACGACTCGGTGACGGTCGGCGAGATGCAGAACCAGAACAAGAAGAAGAGCAAGAGACGACGCCGCGTGAGTTGCAGACCACGACCACGAAGAAGAAAAAGAAACCAGCTATCGGCGACGACTGAACAGCCGGTTACGGCTGCGAGGGACACGTCGGCGACTGGGCGACGCTGTGACTGCGAGGGGGTTGGCGAGGGTTTGTGTGTCTGAAGTGAGAGGAGAGGGGTAGGGATTGTCGGCTGCGACTGCGAGGGAGGGGGTTGAACTTCGAAGAAGACTGATGGGCTTAAAATTAAATGAATTTGTTTAATGTTTATTAAAAAAAAAAGAAATGAAGTGGGCTGATCACTGCTTGGGCTTGGGCTGCAAGCTGCATAGGGCCGCCAGGACGAAATGGAAATGAAATGCAAATGAATTTTTTTTAAAAGGTCGGTCAGTTGGTTCGGTTCTCCACCGTTCGACAGCACCGACCGACCGAAATTTCGGTTCTCTCCCACACCAAACCGACGCCGACCGACAAGTTAGTGAAACCGACCGACCGACGTCGGTTCGGTCGGTTTCGGTCGGTCGGCTCGGTTTTTCGGTATTTTACGCTCACCCCTATTGTGGAATCTGGGAGCACGGCAGAAATTGTGAAATTTTAAAATTTTTTTATACTTAGTTTTGATGTCTAAAGCATGCAATAGCCTTATCTAATGACGTCTTTGAAAATCTAGATTCTTATTATGGTTTTTCAAAGTTTGTTGTCACCCCGATAGGTTTAGTTTCTAATATTAGGAAGTTCATGCTTGATTGTTCCAAAGAGCTAGGTAGAAAAAAAAATGCTATGCCTGCTGAGAGAAAAGCGAAAGCAACAAAAGAAAATGAGAGAAAAGAAAAATTTGTTGAAAAAGAAATTTTTTGCTTGCACAAAAGAAAAAGCCTATGGGTAAAAAGAACTACCTGCGGTGTGATCAGTTAGGACAACCAAAGAATAAAATTCATGTTAAGGGTCCCTGCACCGTAGTGTGACAGCTAGTACCATTAGATATCAAAATGCAAGTTCAAACTTGAGCATGCTATTCATTAATCTTAAGTTCAAACTAGTTTAAGATTTCTTCAAGAGTATGCGGTGCTTGCTTATTCCACTTGCATGTTTTCCATTCTATCCTAAGAATTCCAAAATCATTGAGGCCTGAGCGATTCTATTTCATGCATCTTTAGAATTTATTTTGCTCGGGACTAGCAAAAGCTTAAGTTTGGGGGTGTGATAGGGAGCATAAATGTCGCTATTTTAGTCCCAATTTATTAAGCTTTTATGTGATTTAATCGTATTTTTTATGAAAATATTTAATGAATTCTGTTATTTGGTCCTTAGGAGAAAAGTTGGTGATTTGGGGAGAAAAAGTGCCAAAAATGAAGCAAATGAAGCCCAAATCCAAGCTTGGATCAAAAGGGGACCCAAAGAGGACGACCATGATAAAAATGCCCAAAAAGAAGTGAAGAGAAGACCCAAAAATCAGCCCAAACCGAAGCTGGAAATTCTAGAAATTGGGACAGCGTCGAGACGCTGTGTAGATAGCGTCGCGATGCTACCCATTTCTTGCGCAACAAGACGCGTGCATGGCAGCGTCGCGACTTTGAGCAATGTAGCGTCGCGACGCTACCCCCAATCCGAGCCTATAAAAGGGCACCTTTGGGTGCCTCATTTGTCATCAATCATTCACCAATTCTTTCCTTTCCTCCCTCCCTTGGCTCCTTTGGAGCTTCTCTCAAGGCTTTCTAACCTTTTTGGAGAGATTTCTTAGTGGGAAATGATAGCGAGCATAGCTAGCTATTTTTCTCTGATTAATTAAGCTAGTCTTTGATGATTATTAGCCATTTTATTGAACTTAATTGTTTATTTTGTAGGAAATGGTTGATTGGAGCTATAGCGCAATAATGGAGTTAACCGGGTGCTCGGAACGCGAAAAGATGCAAAGGATTGAAAAAGCTTCAAAGAGAAAAAAGTCAATTTCGGGTCAAATATAGACCAGCGTCGAGACGCTGCTTCTTTAGCGTCTCGACGCTGGCATTCCATATCGAATCAGGCGCAATAAGGTCACAACGTCGAGACACTGTGACAATAGCGTCTTGACGCTACCACATTTCCTTTCCAGACACGCGCGTATAAGAAGCAGCGTCGAGACGCTACGACGAAATTTTGGTATATAAGCATCCTTTCGACTAGGTTTTTGGGGGGGAATCAATTTTGGGACTTCTTGGAGCCGTAAAGAGGGCAGAAACATAACAAATGAAGGCTGAAGCAAAGGGAGAAAATCGGAAATCAACCCATTGTTCGGGGGGATTGTGACGGGGACGTCGGTCTCGGCCTACATTGAGTTTTCTTTTCCCTTTCCTTTTCTTTAGCTAGAGTTTATGGCTTTATTATGTTTAGTTGAGCTTGTAATTACATTCACGAGTAGCTAAATTCATAGCTTAGGGATTGATGTAGTTGATTTTGTGTATGGATTGATTTATGGTTTAAGTTGTGCAATGTTTATTATGTTTGTAATCTTGATTTAATGCTTTCAATTAATTTGCCATTAGTTGAATGATTTAAGTTTCGAATCTAGCTCGGGAGAGGGGATTTAATGTAGACTTACTCAAGATTGCATGACTAAGGTTTATTTTCTAATTCGTGACGGTTTTAGATTAACTTTGGAATTAGTCAAAAGATCTTATTGCCTTGCATGTTAATAAACTTAGATAGGGATATCAAGTAGATTAATTTGCATGAGAATCAATTATACTCGGGAGAGGTAGTTGTGATTAAAGGGTCTTTGGCTCATAATTTCATTGTGCATAATAACTTACTCCTTAAAATCAATCCTAGACTAAATCAACGAAATCAATTCCCTAAGTATTTTTCCCAACTGAATTTCCACACTTTTTGTTCTTGCTTTAATTTAGTTTTCCATTAATCACTCATCACTTTTTGATCCCTAAATAAAATTGAGCGAGATAATTCACAATACTTGATTTGCTTAACAATCCAATCCAGAGGACGACATTCGAATTACATTCACTATATTATTACTTGACCCATGCGCTTGCGGTAGGAAAAGTCCACATCAAGTTTTTGGTGCAGTTGTCGGGGATTGGCACATTTAGCTAGATTGATATTGTGAAAAAATTGGTTGATCTTAATTTAGGGTGTATTTTTACTTTTTTAGGTTGATTGCATTTTTTTCCTTATTTGTTTTTCTTTCCATATTTGTTTTTCTAGCTTAGTTTTTCTTTTAATTGTGTAATCTTTTCCTTATTTGTTTCTTATTATTCCTTTTTAGATTAGTTTTTCCTTATTTGTTAGTTTCCTTATTTGTGTTTTGCCATATTTATTTTTGCATTTTATATTAGGTTATTTTCTTTCCTTTTTCTAGATTATAGTTTCCATATTTAAATTAGTTGTTTTCTTTTCTTTGTTGCTTTCCATAATTGTTTTCTTTCCTTTTTTAGGGTAGTTTAGTGTTGTATGCGTAGTAGTAAAGATTTAATTTTAGCACCATTTGATCCCGAGATAGAAAGAACAATTCATAGGATTCGAAGAGAAAACAGAGAATATATTCAAATGGCTGACCAAAATCCACCTGAGGAGCCTAGGCTTATTAGAGATTATTTTCAGCCTGTGTTTTAGGGACAACAATCGGGGATTGTCTATGCCTCGATCAATGCCAACAATTTTGAGCTGAAGACCGGTCTCATTCAGATGGCTCGAGACTGTGCATAAAGAGGATTGCCCACCGAGGATCCAAATTCTCATCTAAAATCATTTTTGGACATTTGTGGGACAGTTAAGATTAATGGAGTCTCTGAGGATGCTATTCGCTTACGCTTATTTCCTTTTTCTTTGCAGGATAAAGCTCGAGATTGGTTGCAGTCTATTACCCCTGGGAGCATCACCACCTGGGATGCTTTGGTCCAGGCCTTTTTAAAGAAAATTTTCCCTCCAGCAAAGACGGTCAAGTTGAGGACCGAGATTGGGCCATTCCAACAACAATATGATGAGCAACTATTCGAAGCTTGGGAGCGATTTAAAGAGTTACTGAGGAAGTGCCCTTAGCATGGATATCCCGACTGGCTTCAGGTTCAATTGTTTTATAATGGTTTGACTCCTAGTACAAAAACAATTGTTGATGCAGCTGCAGGTGGGACTCTGTTGTCCAAGACCGTGGAAAATGCTCGCATACTTCTAAAGGATATGGCCACCAACAACTATCAGTGGCCATCTGAGCGGTCTACACCCAAAAAGATTGTTGCTGGAGTGTTTGAGGTTGATAAAGTAAGTGCACTCCAGGCCCAGATGACCTCCCTTGCTAATGCTTTTATGAAAATTTTCAAGTACATGGAGTGCTCAATCAATTGAATCAGCTGCTGCTTTAGCATCTAGACCTCAGGAGGAGACCATCGAGCAGGTTCAGTATGTATCAAATTTTAATTCTGGGGGATATAATAATAGTTCTACACCTACACATTATCACCCTAACAATAGGAACCATGAAAATTTCTCTTATGCAAATACGAAGAATATTCTTAACCCCCCTGGTTTTGCCTTTCAAACTCAAGAAAATAAAAAGTTAGAGGATCTTGTTGGAGCTTTCATTGCAGAGTCAAGTAACAGGACAACCAAGTTAGAGGAGGCAGTCATTGCCATTAACACCACGATGAATGGCCACAGTGCAGCCATCAAGAACATTGAGACTCAGCTGGGACAGTTGGTGAATGTTGTGAGCACCATGAATAAAGGTAAGGCCCTAGCTGAGCAAGAGAAAACCCAGATGGAGTACTGTAAGGCAATCACTGTGCACCAGGAGGAAGCTGAAGAGGAACCTGAGTCTGAGGATTATGATACGCCTACAGGGGAAGCTGAGGAAGACACATCATCAGATGAGGCTGAAAAGCCTAACCCTGAGCCTCCTATTCCTTCTCCCACACTGATGGTTCCCAAAGAAAAGAAGAAGAAAAAGAAGAAAAAGAACAATCAGGTTCAGTTTGATAAGTTTATGAATGTTTTTATGAATCTGAACATTAATATTCCTTTTGCAGAGGCATTAGAGATGCCCCAATACAACAGGTTTATGAAGGAGTGGTTAGCAAATAAGCGAAAGGAAAAGAAGGTTGACACTGTATATCTTGCTTTCACATGCAGCACCAGAGTACAATAGAAGGTACCTGAAAAAGTAGCAGACCCAGGGAGTTTTTCTGTTCCTTGTAGTTTTGGTACTTACTCTTTTAGAGCATTATGTGATTTAGGTGCTAGCATTAATATTATTCCATTGTCCTTGTGTAAAAAGTTAGACATAGGTGAGATTAAATCTACTCCTGTAAAGCTCCAATTCGCTGATCAATCTGTGGTTAGACCAGTTGGCATTGTAGAAAATGTTTTAATCAAAGTAGGTAGATTTTTCCTCCCTATTGACTTGTATGTTATGGACATGATAGAAAATCCTTCGATGCCTGTCATATTAGGAAGACCATTCCTCGCTACTGGGCGAGTGATTATTGATATTGAGCGCAGGGAGCTCACTATTAGAGTCAGGAACGAAAAAGAAATTTTTAAAGCAGTTGAAGACTCCAAAGATGAAGTGCTTTTCATGGGTTACAAGAAAGGTGCAAGAAAGAGCACCTCTGTTGGATTCACAGAAAAGAAGCCTCCTTGAAGCACAGTCAACACGTCGAGCTAATGACGTTAAACAAGCGCTTTTGGGAGGCAACCCAAGTAAGTAGTGTGTTTTCTTTTTGTTTTTAATTTATTGTTTGTTTTTGTTTTGTAGGTCTTGTTTTCTTTCTCTCCTTTGCTTTCAAGCTTTCAAGATTCCAAGCTTTCAGTCAAGAAGTCATCATTATTCTAGGCCAGTATTGTTGACTTCTTTCATTATTTTACTGTTCTCATGCTTGTTTAAGCCTTATTTTCTTTATACATTGAGGACAATGCATGTTTTAAGTTTGGGGGTGGATTAGCATGTTTGTGGAGCCCTTGAGCATCTGAGTTCGGGCTATAGTTTTGAGCTTTCTTTGAATTATGCATATGGTTGTTTTCGAGATGCTATATTTGCATGATTATGATGTCCTAGGATAGGCTTTCTTGTCAATTTTCAAGCTTGTGATGAGTTGTAAGCATGAGTGCCCAAAAAGGGAGACTTTTTAAAATTTTTCTAGGAGATGGCTTGCTTGAGTCGAGTATTTGTTTTGGCTAGACTTGGATTTGAATGCTTAGGAGCGAATTATTGGATTCATATGCTTGTTTTCACCTCGATAGGTGTAGGGTAGAGCTAAAGAGTTATTTTTTTTTGCAAGTTAGCATGTTTGATCTTGCTTAGGAGAAAAGAAAAGAATATTTGCTTACGATGTTCATAATGAAAAATCATTCTTGTTGTTATTGTTGAAAAAGAAAAAAAAAGTCATGACTTATGCGTGCAATATGCAATGGTTAATAAAGATTAAGGCAAAAAAAGCTACCATTGTTGTGATCAGTTAGGCGAACCAGAGAAAACTCAGGTTAAGGGTCCCTGCAATAGGTGTGTGAAAGCTAGTGCCACATATACATGCTTAATTTAATTGTTAATTATAAGCACCTAAGTATGGAGGAAAACAAACTAATTTGTTCCATTAACTCATTAGTGAAACCTTAGTGCCAGTGTAGAGGGAGGATGAGCTGAGAGTTTAATAATCCAATCCCGAGCTAGTAGAGTCTGATCTTGTTGAGTTAGATCTCGCTTGTGCAAGTTAATTTTGGAAAAATTTTAATTTGTCTCCCTCATTGGTCCTTGTGTGCATGTCTCTTGCTTGCTTGGTTATTGACTTTTGAGCCTTGAGGATTGAGTCATGATTATTGCATCCATTCTTCTACTGTATGTTTGATTTGTAGTTTGCTCGAGGACTAGCAAAAGCTTAAGTTTGGGGGTATTTGATAGCGAGCATAGCTAGCTATTTTTCTATGATTAATTAAGCTAGTCTTTGATGATTATTAGCCATTTTATTGCACTTAATTGTTTATTTTGTAGGAAATGGTTGATTGGAGCTATAGCGCAATAATGGAGTTAATCGGGTGCTCGGGACGAGAAAAGATGCAAAGGATTGAAAAAGCTTCAAAGAGAAAAAAGTCAATTTCGGGTCAAATATAGACCAGCGTCTCGACGCTGATTCTTTAGCGTCTCGACGCTAGCATTCCATATCGAATCAGGCGCAATAAGGTCACAACGTCGAGACGCTGTGACAATAGCGTCGAGACGCTTCCACATTTCCTTTCCAGACACGCGCGTATAAGAGGCATCGTCGAGATGCTAGCTTGACAGCGTCTCGACGCTACGACGAAATTTTGCTATATAAGCATCCTTTCGGCTAGGTTTTTGGAGGAAATCAATTTTGGGACTTCTTGGAGCCGTAAAGAGGGCAGAAATAGAGCAAATGAAGGCTGAAGCAAAGGGAGAAAATCGGAAATCAACCCATTGTTCGGGGGATCGTGACGGGGACGTCGGTCTCGGCCTACATTGAGTTTTCTTTTCCCTTTCCTTTTCTTTAGCTAGAGTTTATGGCTTTATTATGTTTAGTTGAGCTTGTAATTACATTCATGAGTAGCTAAATTCATAGCTTAGGGATTGATGTAGTTGATTTTGTGTATGGATTGATTTATGGTTTAAGTTGTGCAATGTTTATTATGTTTGTAATCTTGATTTAATGCTTTCAATTAATTGGCCATTAGTTGAATGATTTTAGTTTCGAATCTAGCTCGAAAGTGGGGATTTAATGTAGACTTACTCAAGATTGCATGACTAAGGTTTATTTTCTAATTCGTGACGGTTTTAGATTAACTTTGGAATTAGTCAAAAGATCTTATTGCCTTGCATGTTAATAAACTTAGATAGGGATATCAAGTAGATTAATTTGCATGAGAATCAATTATACTCGGGAGAGGTAGTTGTGATTAAAGGGTCTTTGGCTCATAATTTCATTGTGCATAATAACTTACTCCTTAAAATCAATCCTAGACTAAATCGGCGAAATCAATTCCCTAAGTATTTTTCCCAATTGAATTTCCACACTTTTTGTTCTTGCTTTAATTTAGTTTTCCATTAATCACTCATCACTTTTTGATCCCTAAATAAAATTGAGCGAGATAATTCACAATACTTGATTTGCTTAACAATCCAATCCAGAGGACGACATTCGAATTACATTCACTATATTATTACTTGACCTGTGCGCTTGCGGTAGGAAAAGTCCACATCAAGAAATATTTTTGGGGAATTTGGGGAGCATCTTAGGAATCTCAAGGAGTAGTCGGCGGGGCTCCAAGCGTCAGCGAAGGGGTTTTTTGACGGTCAATTTCTTTCCTTTATGCTCTTCATTATGCTTTTTATTGTAAATGTTGTGGATATGTTAGCTTTGTGTAGCTAAACCCTAATTTGGGGTCTTGAAATGAAATTATAGTTCAAATATTGTCGTAATTTCTTGTCTCTTGCCCATGTCCTAATTATTTGTATGGATGTGCTTAATGCTTAATTCAATCTTGCCAATTGTGTAATGATTTGGTTCTTAATGGAAACTCGACGGAGAGAAATTATGATAGATCGTAATCCATGCAACTAGTTTAATTGCCCGTCCTGACACCGGGATTAGTTCATTAAACTTAGATTCCTAAAATGAATTAGAGCGTAATAATTAATGATTTTTAATAGCGCTATGGACACTTAGGTTGTTAAAATGAATTAATTTCAATTAGGGGAAACCGACAGGAGAACCTATGTGATTAACGGAGATTCTAGGATTATAATTAGTTGGGCAATGAGATAAGATAACTATAACAATTATTTAGCTAATAATTGATTTTCAAGACCCCTCTTCCCATTCAAAGAAAACTCTTTCTCCATACTTTATTTTGATTGATCAAATTATTTTCTTTAATTGTTTTGAATTTTAAATTCCTCTTTATTGCATGAGTTATTCCCTAAATATTATTTCACCCAAGTATTTTTAGTGCTCAAGAGATTTTTGCTTTACTTAATTTTCGCTTCGCTTCCCTGAGGATTCGATACTCAGAATACTTTCCGTTTTATATTACTTGTGACCCGTGCGCTTGCGAAAGTAAATACACACACACGAACAACACTGAGTTTCTCTAACTTGACTAATTTCTTATGAATTTTTGAAGCTTGGACTGATTACGCTTAGTTAGATCAATGTATTCTGATCTCCAGAAACCTTTTGCTTGAGCATTTCTTCTGGCCTGGTCTGTTGCTGTGGCAAAGAAGATTTTGGAGGTTGTGTTGACTTTTATGATCCACTTTAAGCTTAGTCCTAGTCCCACGCTTAGTTTAAAATTCAGATAGAAAGATTTAAGTTTGGGGGTATAATTTGAAAAATTAATGATTCAATGGGGACAATGAATAATTCAAGTTTGGGGGCTACTCCAATAATTGTTTTGCTCGAGCATTCCTCTCCTTCATTTAAAATTTTGTTAAGTTATTGAGTAACCGGGAACATTTGTGATACCCACAGTTTGTCTTTGCATTAAAAGATGACCTAGGAAATAGGAAAATGAGAAAAATTATTTGCTGAAATAAAAACTATTTGTTAGAAATTTTGCTGAAAAATTCATGGAGCAAAAGTTTTGAAGGATGAATGATGATCCAACAGTTTTTTCTGTCTTCCAGAACTTAGGTGAGCTTCATCATAAAATGTTGCCATTCTAAGGAGCAAGAGATAGAATAACTAAGGATTTTTTAGCTTTATAAAGAGTATTGAGCCTAGTTGGTGATGATTTTGAGGCAAGGGTATACTGCACCATAAAGTGGGTCATCCCATGCTTAAGAGCTTATGACTGTAGGGCTGCTTAAAGTCTAAGAAATGAAAATAAAAACCCCCATGAAAATGTGTTTTGAATGTTTGATAATAGAGCTAGGTTGTGGTAAGTTCTTAGAATTAAGTTAAAGTGGTGATTATTTGTCCATGCTGGAGGAATCATTTTGCTACAGTAGAGCTTGGTTTTGCAGAGTGCTCAGGTAAAGGTTAAAGGTAGTGTTGGACTGTCTGGTTGGATTAAGCTATTCTTTGTCTAATGTTTTGAATTATTGAAGAGAGGTTGGTTAGTATTGCTCGGGACGCGCCATAGTTCAAGTTTGGGGGTGTGATAACTGCCCAAAAGGTAGTTATTTAGGCCTCATTTATATAAGGATTTGTGTGTCTTTTATGCTTAATAGGGTTGGTTTTAGATAGATATTACATGTTTTAACCCATTTGGAAGAATGGAAGCTTTGAAAATTATTTTGTGCAGATTATGCTACTGGGCGACTGGAGGGAGCAAATTCTGTGCTGCAGCAAAACTGGGAGCAAAAACTGCCACGTCACAGCTCGTTAGCCAACTTCATGAACCGACTTCTATTGAGTTATTTTCATGATAAAGGAGCAAGGAGAGCCCTACACGTTTCCAGGTTGACCTAATTCAAGCTTTCTTCAACTCTATAAAAGGAGAGAGCCACCCAAGTCAAAGGCATTCCATTTTTCCTTGGGAGCCGAATAGGAAAGGGAGGTTGGAACTATCAAGAAGACCATCGTTGCAAGCTAGCCGAGGAGTTTAATATTTCCTTTTACTATATTGCAATTATGGACATGCTTACTCAGATTGTAATTCATGTTTCCATGGTTATTATGCACTAAGTAGCTTTAGGCATTGGTTAGGAATATGTAGTTGTCGTGCTTAACTCTAATAATATATATTGATTATTGCATCTTGGTTAATTGTTGTGCTTATTTCTATTTTATGCCCGCCTGGCCAGCCGGTATGAATGTCTCTCTCTAGTTTCAGGGATGATTTAGAGTGTGTGTGGCAATTAACCACACTACGATCATTATGTATTGGTGAACGCCAGTGACTGAGCTAGGGATAGCCAGTTGCCTAGTGCTTGATTGGTCGTACTTCATTGGGGTTGAAACACATTCCAAAAAATCTAGAGTTCCAGGAGCAATCCGCTAATAATACTGCGAGAGTTTGCATGATCAATAATATTGCTAGAACATCTTTATAAACAATTACTAAAACCTGACCAGCGCTTGTTTCTAATCTGTCTGCCTATTCGTTTATTCTTTCCTTTTACTATATTGCAATTATGGACATGCTTACTCAGATTGTAATTCATGTTTCCATGCTTATTATGCACTAAGTAGCTTTAGGCGTTGGTTAGGAATATGTAGTTGTCGTGCTTAACTCTAATAATATATATTGATTATTGCATCTTGGTTAATTGTTGTGCTTATTTCTATTTTATGCCCGCCTGGCCAGCCGGTATGAATGCCTCTCTCTAGTTTCAGGGATGATTTAGAGAGTGTGTGGCAATTAACCACACTACGATCATTATGTATTGGTGAACGCCAGTGACTGAGCTAGGGATAGCCAGTTGCCTAGTGCTTGATTGGTCGTACTTCATTGGGGTTGAAACACATTCCAAAAAATCTGGAGTTCCAGGAGGAATCCGCTAATAATACTGCGAGAGTTTGCATGATCAATAATATTGCTAGAGCATCTTTATAAACAATTACTAAAACCTGACCAGCGCTTGTTTCTAATCTGTCTGCCTATTCGTTTATTCTTTGCTTTGTCATTTATTTTGCTTCAACATTATTCCTATAAAAACCAATCATTTTTACCTTCTTTGAAACCATTAGAGAGTTACACAAAATAGATAAAGTGGAAGCTAATTCAGGCCTCAGATTGATAATACTTATTACTTGCTGCAGACTGTGTATACTTGCACAGAGTCCTAGGGTACTTTTAGATCATAATTTTACTCACTCTAGGAACCCAACATGCATTCAGTTCTAGTCTAAGCTTCTCTCCGTCGAGTTTCCACTTAGTAACGATTCATTTAATCAGTGATCAGTTGATTAAAAGCATTACAGACAAATTGCACAAATGAACAATAATGACAATTAAACAAAATCAATTCATTAATCAAGCAAAGGTTCAACATCTAAATCAATCTCAAAGAATTTAGGAATTAACTACTCTTAAACACTAAAATCCAATAATTCCTAATCACAACAATTCTAGAAACTAAAACATAAAGGAAAAGGGAAGAGAAATGCTCATAAAAGTGTCGATCTACTCGATCCCGCGCCGACCTCCATCGATCCCGAGCTCCAAAGATCTTCAACAAAGCTCTAAAACTCTCCCAAAAATCCCCAATTTTAGTGTGCATTCTAGAATGGGGTGAAAACCAACAAATTGGCACACAAAACGTGGATGCAAATGACCCCTTTTTATAGGCTCCCAGTAGGCGTACCATCGCGACGCTACGTCACAGCGTCGCGACACTCTGACGTCATCTTTTCTTGGGCTCCAAGACGTCGCAGCGTCGTGACGCTACCTGGGCAGCGTTGCGACGCTGCCCCAATTCTGGATTTTTCCGCATAGCTGCCTAGCGTCGAGACGCTCCAGGCTTAGCCTCTCAACGCTAGGCCCTGAATCTTCTAGAATGACCTGATTTTGACTCAATTTTTGGGCCTCCAACTTTCTTTTGGCCCAAATGCTTCTTGTAATGGATTTTGGGCACTTTTCTTGACCCAACTTGATAATTTAAGACTTGGAATTCATGAATTTGGGGTTCTAATTCATTATTCTTGGCTTTTTGGACTTGGATCTTTTAATGTAATTCTTCAAATTGCTCCAAAAACCCTCCAAAATCATCCAAAATCTCTTAAAATTCAAGTTTTGCTTCCTTGGCTCGGTTTTCTACAAAATCTTCATAAAAATACATTAAAGCTCACAATTCATGCACAAAACTAGCTAAAATTAATAGGAAAATGAAGACATTTTTGCATGTCATCAGATTCCTCCGTTTTGCGAAATCGCGATAGCGTCGCGACGCTTGATGGACAGTGTCACGACGCTGTTGCGTCTGGAGGCAAAATCCGGAAATTCCAGCGACTGTTCTTTGTGTTTGGCTTCGATTTTGGACGTGATTTTCAACGATCTTCATCATGAAACACCCTAATCTAGACTCGGACTTACAGAGGATAATAGATTTACAAAATATGCCCAAAAACGCAGGGGCCCTTACGTTGAACCATTCAAGAAAGCGTAAATCTATGGAAAAATTAATCGAATCCATTTATATGCAAACCATAACATTCATAATGCATAAATCCCACCAAGAACAAAGTGCAAATTTCAATTTAAAATGAAGAACAACTGAGTTGGCTCTAATACCAATTGAAGAGATAAAAGGCCCACGCAGCGGAAAGTATTATCGAACCTACTCAGAGTCTTAGATTCTAATTGAAATACAAATACAATTTGCAAAATATTACAACAATAAATCTATATTTAATGGGTTGTACATAGGCTATTAACATGCTAAAGGATCAACTAGATTGATCCTAGTGATCAAGGATTTCATAGAAAACTTACTTTTGTAGAAAACCTTGATCAATTCGCTTTTTCTTGCCAATAAGAATGAAAACGCAGCAACCCTCTTGTGCGAACACCACCAATCCGCTACATCGGTATATCTCTAAGACTTCTTGAAGTAGGAGACTTGTAGGAGTCTTTTGGGAGAGATCTCTGAGAGAAGGAGAGACAATGAGATGCCTTTCACCCCACCCCAGGGGTCCTATATATAGGTAAAGGTCAAGACCTTTTCCTAATAGGAAAAGGTAAGTTCAAATCTATTATCTGAACAATATCTAATTTTAATAAATAATTAATTAATTCTATAATTAATTAATTACCGAATTAAATATCATATATTTAATCTTAGGGATTTTATTCAAATTAAAATTAATATGAATCCAATTCATATTAAATTTATTTGAACTCTTTCAAATATTTTCTCTCAATAATAAAATTTTGAAATTAATTCAAAAATTATATTATAAAGTTTCATAAACTTCATATTATAATGCATCAATAGACATTATACGATTCCCCAAATAAATTGGACACTTTCAATTTACAATTTATATTTGTTTGCTTCAAGTCTTTTTACGATCTACTAGTGGGACCTAATGGACCTACAGATCAGAAGCTCCAACGATACCAGACTAATTGACTTAAACTCATTAACCAAGTTAGTCTCCATTCGTTAACTGTGGTTCATTCCATTAAAGACCCACAACTGCACTCTTCTCACTGCAGAATATTTCTGTGTCCACGGATATCGACCAATACTATAAGTCAGTCCTTCACGTGTGTTCGTATCCCAGCTGGGTCAAATTACCGTTTTACCCCTGGTTTACATCTTTGTCCTTAAGTCCCCAGTGCTCTTCTAATGAACAACCTGTTTGAGGTCCAACCAACAAACAAAAGTCTCTATCGTGCCATAGAGAGGGTTGAGCCCATTGTTCAAGTCCCGGAGACATCGCTTAAGGGAACACACCTCTACTTACTCAAGAGTCTGTTGGGTTTTATGCCCTAAAACTCGTAGATAGTAAATGTACATTTGACCGAACATTAATAAAGTGCTGTATTATTCAATGTTTGTATTATATCTTGTCTTGTTAACCCTAATCCAATAAACTAAACATCCATGGCTAATAGAATGAGGCTTGAACTAGTATGTAGGGACATACGGGGATTAATGTTCAAGTTTTAGCCTAAAGGGTCTGTAGTATAGGGATAAGGCTGGGTACCTTATCCTGGTGACACTATGGATACGACCCGCTTTGTATATTGATACAAACGTATTGATCCAACGCGTTCATGTGGTTGACATGTGAGTGGGGTTATCCTGTGCAATGAGTTTGCACGAAGACCGGACCGCGAAATAGTTAACCACTAACTTTAACACCGTTAGTTAGCTTGGTTTCTATTTCACTAGGATGACCTAGGCAACTTGGCCTTAATCCTGAGTGGATTATGGACTCCTGTCCATGAGGGATTGTCCTTTGATTTGTACGGGTGAGAGTGGCCAGTTCGCCGACTCAATAAGCCTACCATTTTGGGGACAAGACCGAATGGGGAGCTGGGAACGTAGTCTTACAAGATGGAATTCACTCCTTCCTGATATGAGGGTAAGTAGAGGTGTGTTCCCTTAAGTGGTGTCTCCGGGTCTTGAACAATGGGCCCTACCCTCTTTATGGCACGAGAGGGTTTTCTGTTTGATGGTTGGACCACAAACAGGTTGTTCATTAGAGGAGCACTGGTACTTAAGGACCAAGAGGTAGCCCAGGGGTAAAACGGTAATTTGACCTAGCTGGGGTACGAATACACGTGAAGGGCTAACTTGCTGTTGACGGTCAATATCCGTGGACACAGAAATATGTCTGTAGTGAGAAGAGTGCAGTTGTGGTTCTTTAGTGGAGTGAACCACAGTTAACGAATATTGATTAACTTGGTTAATGAGTTTAACCAACTAATCTCATATCGTTGGAGCTTCTGATCTGTAGGTCCATTAGGTCCCACCGGTAGCTCATTTAGGGCGTTGAGGTAAAATTCTAAGGATGGATTGAATGTTCAAAGGTGTTTGAATATTATACTAAAATATGAAGTAGTTCATATTAAAACTATAGGTTATAATTAATATGCATTGGATGTATATTAATACTATAGTTTTGAGAGAGAAAATAGTAATTGAATATGTGATGTTCAATTTTATTTTATTAATTAATTTCGAATTAATTAATTAATTTAGTTTAATTAAATTTGATTTAATTAAACTATAAGATAGGAGGGATATTAATTTAAATTGGATTTAAATTAATGTTATTTTAATTAATTTAGATTAATTAAAATATAATTAATTGTAATTTTGAAATTATGATTTTAAAATTATATTTAATTAAAAATATCAGATAACTGATATTTCAGTTATCTGATATTATATTTTTAAAAAGGGACGTGGTCAGTGCAGTTGCACAGATTACGCCCTAGTCTCACGCCTCACTCCCTCTCTATCGCTCTCTCCTTCTCGATTTTCTCTGTAGCAGAGAAAGATCAGAGCTTCTTGCATCCAGAAAAAATCCTGAGAGTTTTTGCTCCCACAAGCACCTAACACAGTATCCCAATTCGAGAATACCGGTGAATCCTCGTGGTGGTGTTCCTACTGTCTTTCCATTGAAAACAAAGTCCATTTGCTGCTGTATTCTTGGGAGAAATTCAGAGAGAATTGGCGAAACATTCAAGGGTTTCTACAAAGGTAAATTGCTCTTGAACTAGGGTCAATAGGACCCAATTCTAGATTAGATCTAGAATTTTTCCTCTTGTTTTTAAGCATGCTTATATCTATTTTACAGCAGAATATTGGCTTTTGTTATCGCTGTAAATTTATTGATTTTGCCGTCGTATTGGTATCCCAATCGACGTTTTTTTATTCGAAAAGGTCTTTGAAGTTTTCCGCTGCGCAAAGGGCTTTTATCCCTTCAGAGTCGGGAAGGAGTGAATTCCATCTTGTGTGATTATGTTCCCAGCTCCCCACTCGGTACTGTCCCCAAAATGGTAGGCTTATTGGGTCGGCATGCTTGCCACTCTCACCCATACAAATCAAAGGACGACCCCTCGTGAACATGAGTCTATAATCCACTCAGGATTGAGACTGAGTTGTCTAGGTCATCCTAATGAAATAGAAACCAAGCCAACTAATGGTGTTACAGTCAATGGTTAACTATTTCGCGGTCCGGTCTTATGCAAACTCATTGCATAGGATACCCCCACTCGCATGTCAACTACATGAACGCGTTGGATCATTGTGTTTGTATCATAATACAAAGCGGACCGTATCCACAGTGTCACCAGGATAAGGTTCCCAGCCTTATCCTTGTATTATAGAACTTTTAGGTTGTTACTTGAATATCGATCCCCGTATGTCCCCACATACTAGGTCAAGTTACATACAAACAACCTTGGATCTTAGTTTACTATATTTGGGTCAAATAGTGCAATATTTAACAATAACATGTTATTGCAGAAACTAAATAACACTTTATTAAATACAAGTATAAAATTTGTTTACATTCACTATCTACGAGTTTTAGGGCATAAAACCCAACAAACTCCCACTTGAACTAAAACTCTAATTTAGTGGGATGTACAACAGTCTATTCAGCAGTGGGTGTATAAACACATGTATAAAACATATACAGGTACAAATACAATAAACTAGGACATCACTATAACCATTACATAAGGGTATCACTATACCCATTATATTTCTCCCACTTTCCCTAGATTTCATCTTTGTACATATCTCGTAGACCTAGACCTTCTAGATGACCCTCATACCTTTTAGCCGAGAGGGCCTTCGTGAATATTTCAATTTAATTCAACGTGCTTGCTTGTCTTGAGCTGCAAAGTTCTTATGAATATGCCACAACACCACTGTACCACTCATACCTTTATGAATTCGATACAACCATGATTAGTAAGTCAATCCTTCACAGGTCGTTGGTTACTATAGACAAGTCAAATGTCCGTTGTACCCCTACAGTACATCTTAGTTCCTTAAGTCCACTGGTCCTTTAATGAACATATTGTTTATGATCCAACCATTAAACAAGATCCTTCTCAGGCAAATGAGAGGGTGGGGCCGCTTGTTCAAGCCTTGGATTCAACACTTAAGGGAACAACCTCTCTACTATCCCTTAATCGGGTAGGAGTGAATTTCGTCTTGCTTTACTATGTCCCCAGCCATCCATCTAGTGTTATCCCCAAAATGGTAGGATTAATGAATGGTAGGATTAGTGTTATTTCTCCCACTTTCTCCACGCTCCAGACGGTTGAAATCGCGCCAGCGTCGGGACGCTTTCTTCACAGCGTCTCGACGCTGTCACGATTTCGTGTGGCGCCAGGATTTTCGCGAGAACGTGAGTGGTGCCCTAATTTGGCCGGTTCGGTTGGGGCGGTTTGGGTCAGCTGGGACCGGTTCGGTCCGGTTTGACCCGTTTTGGGTGCGGTTCGAGTTTTTCAAGTCCGGTTCGAAGTGGTTCGGGTCGGTTCAAGGCTTGTAGACCGGATTTGGAGCTGCAGAATTTTGTAATAGGATAGATTTATTGCTTTATTAGTGTAATTTTGCTTTAATCTATCCTATGGGCCAATTAAATCGGTTTATACGCTATTTAAATGCTTTATGGATATCATTTAAATTTAATCCCACCTTAGGATATAAAGCATGCTCATGCATTTATGAATGTTATAATTAGATTATAATATATGTTTGAAATGCATGGTTTGATTTTCATGATTTATTTAATATATAGTAGAGTTATATTAAAGTCATGAAAATGGAATGGTATGATGCATGCAACTACATAGTTTTAATATAAGAGTTATATTAAAAATTATTTGTTTGCAGCATGCTAAGTTGATTTTCCATTATTGGCTATAATAAAGTTGTTTATTATTTAAATGGAAATCAAATTGCATTGAGCATGATACATCCATAGATTAATATAAGGGTTATATTAATTATCATGCAATGCATAGTACTATAGTTTAAAATTTTATTAACTTGAATATGATTGTTAATTGTTTTAAAAACTATAGTATGCATGATTATAGGGCTAATCATTATAAAATTTTGAAATAGTTTAAAATTTTATGATTAGAAACCGTCAATCTATAATCAACATATGCATGTTCACATAGGATCTTAGGTTATATTAAATTAATTTTAATGGGTTAAAATTAATTAGACCTAAGATCATTTTCTAATAGGATTAGAAGATCTTACTTAGTTTTAAAATAGTTTTAATGAACTAAGTAGGACGAGCATTCCTAAGATTATAAGGGAACTCTACCAGTGAAGTTCTGTCTAAGGATTGGAGGTATTTAAGTTGACGGTAAACGAAACACCTCCTACCTGGGAACTGATCTGGAATACCGGAGTTGAATTAATCTCAGGTTAATGTTAGAATAATGTCGCTAGGTTAATTTAATTGGTTTAATGCACCTAGACATTAGGTCTTATTATAATAGTTATAATAGGACTAGACTTAGATAAATGACTTAGCTGGATTAATCTAGGTTTAATCAAACCCTAAAATTTATAAACAGTTACTTTAGTGGGAGGAAAATTACAAAACTTAATTTAAATTGAGTTTTGCTCCTACGTCCCCGTGACGTTCACACCGTGAGATCCATGCTCGGCTTCGTGTCGTCGTAGAGCGGCCTCCCTTCGGAGAGTGTTTGCATGGGTCAATACCAAGGTGAATGGGGAAATTAATTATAGTAAGTGGGAGCGGGATGCGTGTCAACGTATCCTTCGGTCTCCACCCCTAGGTCACAACGTGAGATTCCTATGATCCGCCTGCGTGTTGCCCTGGAGCAACCACCCCTTCGGAGGGCCTGATCATAGGATTCAAAACACCGTGAACTCCTGAATGGGATAGGATCACTTAGGCTAATTACCAACAGTTGTCTTTCCTAATGGTAGCCTGTTGGTGCGTGCCTCTGGGATCTGAAAGTGGGAGGGTTACACTTACGGGGAGGAGTTAATTTGTTATCAAATCCTTGACCGAACAACGGTGGTTAATATCTAGTGGAATATGAGTTATTATGGTATTAGAAATTGAATGAGAAGAGTCTCATTTTAGAGGAGGAACAACTGATCACCCTTCGGTGGTTGTTCTTCTAAACCTCTAAAGCATCGTTGCGAAACACAATCATAGTTTTATTAGGGTTCTTTGATTGTTTGTTTGCAAAATTGATTGGATGTATGCAATTGTTTGTATTGCTTGTGTGATGGGTTAAGGCAAAGATAACTAATACGGTCACTTGTTTGTTTTTCAGCAATGTCTTCCTCTATAATATCCCTGCTTAAAAATGAACAACTTACCGGCGAGAATTTTCCACAAATGAAATGAAACCTCAATACAATACTCGTGGTTGAGGACTTAAGATTCGTCTTAACGGAGGAATGTCCTCCCGTTCCCCTTCGCACTGCCTCTCAGGCAGTTAAGGACGCCTACGAACGCTGGACCAAGGCCAATGAAAAGGTCAAGGTCTATATTTTGGTCAGCTTGTCTGAAGTGTTGGCCAAACGTTACGAAAACGTGGCAACTGCCAGGGAAATTATGAATTCCCTGCAGGAGATGTTTGGACTTCTGTCCTACTAGCTCCACCACGACGCCTTGAAGAATGTCTTCAATGCCAAGATGCTGGAAGGTCAATCTGTTCGAGAACATGTCCTGGACATGATTAACCAGTTCAACATAGCTGAGGCAAATGGCGGGGTTGTCTGCGAGCGCAGTCAGGTAGCGTTCATCCTTCACTCGCTCCCGGCGAGCTATCTGTCTTTCAGGACGAACGCGAGCATGAATAAGATTCAGTTCAACCTGACTACCCTCCTCTCGGAGTTACAGATTTACGAGTCCCTGCAAAAGAGCAAGGGAAAGAGTGTGGTTAAAGGAGAGGCCAATGTGGCCCATTCCAAGAAGAAGTTCCTGAAGGGTTCATCCTCAGGGACTAAATCTGTACCCCAGGCTTCTTCATCGAAGCAGATCCAAAAGAGGAAGGGAGACAAGGGGAAGGCTCCTGCACAAGCTGTGTAAGGGAAGGGGAAGGCCAAGGTCGTGGCAGACAAAGGCAGATGCTTCCACTGCAATGCAGATGGTCACTGGAAGCGCAACTGTCCCCGCTACCTTGCTGAGAAGAGAAGAGAAAAAGAAGGTAAATTTGATTTACTTGTGTTAGAGACTTGTCTCGTTGAACATGATGAGTTTGCCTGGATACTGGATTCGGGAGCCACTAATCATGTTTGTTCTTCTTTTCAGGGAAATAATTTCCAGCAGCTGGCAGAGGGTGAAATGACGCTCAAGGTCGGAACGGGAGACGTCGTTTCAGCTCGTGCAGTGGGAGCTGCAAAATTATTCTTTAGAAATAGGTTTTTAATTTTAGAGGACTTGTATTTGGTTCCTAGAATTAAAAGGAACCTAATTTCTGTTTCAGCTTTATTAGAACAATGTTATACTGTTTCCTTCTTGCTTAATGAAGCTTTAATTTCAAAGAATGGAGTTTACATTTGTTCAGCTAAACGTGAGAATAATTTGTTTGTGTTAAGACCAAATGATGCTAAGGCTATTTTAAGTCATGAAATGTTTAAAACGGCCGAAACGCAAAACAAAAGGCAAAAAGTTTCTCATTTAAGTAACAACACGTATCTTTGGCATCTTCGTCTTGGTCATATTAACATCGATCGGATCGATCGTTTGGTTAAAAATGGGCTTCTAAGTGACATAGAAGATACATCTTTACCACCCAGTGAATCGTGTCTCGAGGGTAAAATGACCAAGAGGCCTTTTACTGGAAAAGGTTATAGGGCCAAAGAACCACTTGAACTAATACATTCAGATCTTTGTGGTCCAATGAATGTAAAGGCTCGAGGTGGTTATGAATATTTCATCTCTTTCATAGATGATTATTCACGATACGGTTACTTGTACCTGATGGACCATAAGTCTGACGCTCTTGAAAAGTTCAAAGAGTTTAAGGCTGAGGTAGAAAACCTGTTAGGTAAAACAATTAAGACACTTCGATCAGATCGAGGTGGAGAGTATTTAGATCAGCGATTCCAAGACTATATGATAGAACATGAAATCCAATCACAACTCTCAGCACCTGGTACACCTCAGCAGAATGGTGTATCAGAAAGGAGAAACAGAACCTTGTTAGACATGGTTCGATCTATGATGAGCTATGCTCAATTGCCTAGCTCGTTTTGGGGGTATGCAGTAGCGACTGCAGTACATATTCTTAACAATGTTCCCTCAAAAAGTGTTTCTGAAACTCCTTTTGAGCTTTGGAAGGGACGTAAACCTAGTTTGTGTTACTTCCGTATCTGGGGTTGTCCTGCACATGTGTTAGTGACAAATCCTAAGAAATTGGAACCACGTACGAGATTATGCCAATTTGTTGGGTACCCGAAAGAAACGAGAGGTGGTCTTTTCTATGACCCTCAAGATAATAAAGTATTTGTATCGACAAATGCAACTTTCTTGGAGGAAGACCACATACGAAATCATCAACCACGAAGTAAATTAGTGTTAGGAGAAGCTACAGAAGGGTCAACAAGGGTTGTTGATGAACCTGGTCCTTCAACAAGAGTTGTTGGAGAATGCAGTTCTTCTCGTCCATCTAGTCCTCCTCAAGTAGTGGGAGAGCTTCGACGCAGTGGGAGGGTTGCGACACAACCTAACCGCTACTTGGGTTTAACAGAAACACAAGTAGTCATACCTGATGACGGCGTAGAAGATCCATTGTCTTATCGTCAGGCAATGAATGATGTAGATAAGGACGAGTGGGCCAAAGCCATGGACCTTGAGATGGAGTCCATGTACTTCAATCAAGTTTGGGAACTTGTAGATCTACTTGAAGGGGTCAAACCCATTGGGTTGAAATGGATCTATAAGAGAAAAAGAGATGCTGCTGGGAAAGTACAGACTTTCAAAGCAAGACTTGTAGCAAAGGGTTATACCCAACGAGAAGGAGTGGACTATGAAGAAACTTTTTCTCCAGTTGCTATGCTAAAGTCCATAAGAATCCTCTTATCCATTGCCACATTTTATGATTATGAAATTTGGCAAATGGATGTCAAGACAGCTTTTCTGAATGGCAATCTTGACGAGAGTATTTTTATGTCTCAACCCGAAGGGTTCATATCCCAAGGTCATGAGCAAAGGGTTTGCAAACTGAATCGATCCATTTATGGGTTGAAACAGGCTTCTAGATCTTGGAATATTAGATTTGATACTGCGATCAAATCTTTTGGTTTTGACCAGAATGTTGATGAGCCTTGTGTATACAAGAAGATCAACAAGAATAAAGTAGCTTTCCTCGTACTTTATGTAGACGACATCCTACTCATTGGGAATGATGTAGGGTATCTGTCTGACGTAAAAGAATGGCTAGCAGCTCAATTCCAAATGAAAGATTTGGGTGAGGCCCAGTATGTTCTTGGAATCCAGATTATTCGGGATAGAAAGAACAAATCGCTAGCTCTGTCTCAGGCAACATATATCGACAAGATGTTGGCTCGATATTCGATACAGAACTCCAAGAAGGGCTTGTTGCCTTTCAGGCATGGGGTTCACTTGTCTAAGGAACAGTCTCCTAAGACACCTCAAGAGGTTGAGGATATGAGACGGATTCCCTACGCCTCTGCCGTGGGTAGCCTAATGTATGCCATGCTATTCACGAGGCCTGACATTTGTTATGCTGTAGGGATTGTCAGCAGATATCAGTCAAATCCAGGGTTAGACCATTGGACCGCCGTTAAAGGAATCCTCAAGTATCTTAGGAGAACGAGAGATTACATGTTGGTGTTTGGGGCTAAAGAGTTAGTTCTCACGGGTTACACCGACTCTGACTTCCAAACTGACAAGGATTCTAGGAAATCTACGTCAGGGTCAGTTTTCACCCTTAACGGGGGAGCTGTAGTTTGGAGGAGCATAAAGCAGGGATGTATAGCAGACTCCACGATGGAGGCTGAATATGTAGCTGCTTGTGAAGCAGCTAAGGAAGCTGTTTGGCTAAGGAAGTTCTTGACAGATTTGGAAGTTGTTCCAAATATGAACTTGCCCATTACGTTATACTGTGACAACAGTGGGGCAGTAGCCAATTCAAAGGAACCTCGCAGCCACAAAAGAGGTAAACACATAGAGAGGAAGTACCATCTAATTCGAGAGATTGTGCAAAGAGGAGATGTGGTCGTGACCAAGATCGCTTCTGAGCATAACATTGCTGATCCGTTTACGAAGGCCCTCTCGGCTAAAGTGTTCGAGGGTCATCTAGATAGTCTAGGTCTGCGAGATATGTATATAGCGTAATCTAGGGCAAGTGGGAGATGTGTAATGGGTGTAAGGATGCCCTAGTTTATTGTATTTTGTATATTTACCTATTATGTAATGTACAAACATACATGTACCGTTTCCAGCTTTGGATTATTTTGTATATACTTTCCCTGTAACTTGAGTTTTAGTTCAAGTGGGAGTTTGTTGGGTTTTATGCCCTAAAACTCGTAGATAGTAAATGTACATTTGACCGAACATTAATAAAGTGCTGTATTATTCAATGTTTGTATTATATCTTGTCTTGTTAACCCTAATCCAATAAACTAAACATCCATGGCTAATAGAATGAGGCTTGAACTAGTATGTAGGGACATACGGGGATTAATGTTCAAGTTTTAGCCTAAAGGGTCTGTAGTATAGGGATAAGGCTGGGTACCTTATCCTGGTGACACTATGGATACGGCCCGCTTTGTATATTGATACAAACGTATTGATCCAACGCGTTCATGTGGTTGACATGCGAGTGGGGGTATCCTGTGCAATGAGTTTGCACGAAGACCGGACCGCGAAATAGTTAACCACTAACTTTAACACCGTTAGTTAGCTTGGTTTCTATTTCACTAGGATGACCTAGGAAACTTGGCCTTAATCCTGAGTGGATTATGGACTCCTGTCCATGAGGGATTGTCCTTTGATTTGTACGGGTGAGAGTGGCCAGTTCGCCGACTCAATAAGCCTACCATTTTGGGGACAAGACCGAATGGGGAGCTGGGAACGTAGTCTTACAAGATGGAATTCACTCCTTCCTGATATGAGGGTAAGTAGAGGTGTGTTCCCTTAAGTGGTGTCTCCGGGTCTTGAACAATGGGCCCTACCCTCTTTATGGCACGAGAGGGTTTTCTGTTTGATGGTTGGACCACAAACAGGTTGTTCATTAGAGGAGCACTGGTACTTAAGGACCAAGAGGTAGCCCAGGGGTAGAACGGTAATTTGACCTAGCTGGGGTACGAATACACGTGAAGGGCTAACTTGCTGTTGACGGTCAATATCCGTGGACACAGAAATATGTCTGCAGTGAGAAGAGTGCAGCTGTGGTTCTTTAGTGGAGTGAACCACAGTTAACGAATATTGATTAACTTGGTTAATGAGTTTAACCAACTAATCTCATATCGTTGGAGCTTCTGATCTGTAGGTCCATTAGGTCCCACCGGTAGCTCATTTAGGGCGTTGAGGTAAAATTCTAAGGATGGATTGAATGTTCAAAGGTGTTTGAATATTATACTAAAATATGAAGTAGTTCATATTAAAACTATAGGTTATAATTAATATGCATTGGATGTATATTAATACTATAGTTTTGAGAGAGAAAATAGTAATTGAATATGTGATGTTCAATTTTATTTTATTAATTAATTCCGAATTAATTAATTAATTTAGTTTAATTAAATTTGATTTAATTAAACTATAAGATAGGAGGGATATTAATTTAAATTGGATTTAAATTAATGTTATTTTAATTAATTTAGATTAATTAAAATATAATTAATTGTAATTTTGAAATTATGATTTTAAAATTATATTTAATTAAAAATATCAGATAACTGATATTTCAGTTATCTGATATTATATTTTTAAAAAGGGACGTGGTCAGTGCAGTTGCACAGATTACGCCCTAGTCTCACGCCTCACTCCCTCTCTATCGCTCTCTCCTTCTCGATTTTCTCTGTAGCAGAGAAAGATCAGAGCTTCTTGCATCCAGAAAAAATCCTGAGAGTTTTTGCTCCCACAAGCACCTAACGCAGTATCCCAATTCGAGAATACCGGTGAATCCTCGTGGTGGTGTTCCTGCTGTCTTTCCATTGAAAACAAAGTCCATTTGCTGCTGTATTCTTGGGAGAAATTCAGAGAGAATTGGCGAAACAGTCAAGGGTTTCTACAAAGGTAAATTGCTCTTGAACTAGGGTCAATAGGACCCAATTCTAGATTAGATCTAGAATTTTTCCTCTTGTTTTTAAGCATGCTTATATCTATTTTACAGCAGAATATTGGCTTTTGTTATCGCTGTAAATTTATTGATTTTGCCGTCGTATTGGTATCCCAATCGACGTTTTTTTATTCGAAAAGGTCTTTGAAGTTTTCCGCTGCGCAAAGGGCTTTTATCCCTTCAGAGTCGGGAAGGAGTGAATTCCATCTTGTGTGATTATGTTCCCAGCTCCCCACTCGGTATTGTCCCCAAAATGGTAGGCTTATTGGGTCGGCATGCTTGCCACTCTCACCCATACAAATCAAAGGACGACCCCTCGTGAACATGAGTCTATAATCCACTCAGGATTGAGACTGAGTTGTCTAGGTCATCCTAATGAAATAGAAACCAAGCCAACTAACGGTGTTACAGTCAATGGTTAACTATTTCGCGGTCCGGTCTTATGCAAACTCATTGCATAGGATACCCTCACTCGCATGTCAACTACATGAACGCGTTGGATCATTGTGTTTGTATCATAATACAAAGCGGACCGTATCCACAGTGTCACCAGGATAAGGTTCCCAGCCTTATCCTTGTATTATAGAACTTTTAGGTTGTTACTTGAATATCGATCCCCGTATGTCCCCACATACTAGGTCAAGTTACATACAAACAACCTTGGATCTTAGTTTACTATATTTGGGTCAAATAGTGCAATATTTAACAATAACATGTTATTGCAGAAACTAAATAACACTTTATTAAATACAAGTATAAAATTTGTTTACATTCACTATCTACGAGTTTTAGGGCATAAAACCCAACAAACTCCCACTTGAACTAAAACTCTAATTTAGTGGGATGTACAACAGTCTATTCAGCAGTGGGTGTATAAACACATGTATAAAACATATACAGGTACAAATACAATAAACTAGGACATCACTATAACCATTACATAAGGGTATCACTATACCCATTATATTTCTCCCACTTTCCCTAGATTTCATCTTTGTACATATCTCGTAGACCTAGACCTTCTAGATGACCCTCATACCTTTTAGCCGAGAGGGCCTTCGTGAATATTTCAATTTAATTCAACGTGCTTGCTTGTCTTGAGCTGCAAAGTTCTTATGAATATGCCACAACACCACTGTACCACTCATACCTTTATGAATTCGATACAACCATGATTAGTAAGTCAATCCTTCACAGGTCGTTGGTTACTATAGACAAGTCAAATGTCCGTTGTACCCCTACAGTACATCTTAGTTCCTTAAGTCCACTGGTCCTTTAATGAACATATTGTTTATGATCCAACCATTAAACAAGATCCTTCTCAGGCAAATGAGAGGGTGGGGCCATTGTTCAAGCCTTGGATTCAACACTTAAGGGAACAACCTCTCTACTATCCCTTAATCGGGTAGGAGTGAATTTCGTCTTGCTTTACTATGTCCCCAGCCATCCATCTAGTGTTATCCCCAAAATGGTAGGATTAATGAATGATACTTTTATATCACTCTCACCCATGCAGATCAAAGGATAACCTTAAACAAACAAGAGTTCATAGTAAGCTCAGGATTAAGATCGAGTTACCTAGGTCATCGTATGCAAAAGTCAGTCTTCACAGTAAGCGACGTTATAAAGTAAGAGTGACTTATTTCTTGGTCCTGTCTTGCGTAAACATCTTTTACACAGCCACTTGCATATCTCTACATGAAAGATCCAGGATCACGTTGTTTGCCTCATTCGCAAAGTAGGACGCATCCATAATGTTACCAGAACAAGGTACCCAACCTTATTCATTTACTATAGACAATTTAGGTTATATACTTGAACTTGATCCCTGTCTATATCAAAGATATAGTTCAAGTATCTCATATTATATGTTCCTATTGGATTTAAAAATACAAAATAAACAATTTCCCTGAATAACATATTTATTTATATAAAGGATAACAAAACTTGAGTTATAGGACATAAACCCCAACAGATATTACATGCTAATTTGTAGGAATTTAACTCTCTAGCTCATCCTGCACATATCAAGGTGACAACAAGCATATGGATCTATAATTCGCTCTTAAGCCTTCAAACTAATCCTAGGTATGCTAAGGTTCACTCTTGCAAGAAAAGTACTAGAAAAGTTTTTAAAAGGCTCACTTTCTAGGCAACATGCTTATAATTCAATAAAAGCAATAAAGTTGGCACGATGACACATCGTTGATTTTCATAATCAAGGAAAAATCAAACAGGTCATCCATACATCAAGACTCAATCTTTTAAAATTTGCTTAAAAATAGGTCTAATGCTCAGATGCATGGCCTCAATCAAGAAAATATAGAACAGTAAAATAAAACATGCATAATAAAATAGTATGATGCTTAGGTGCATCGAGACTCAACCAGAACAAACATGCAAGACCAACTCCACCCCCAACCTATAATCATACATTGCCCTAAATGTATCTAAACATGGAGAATTAAAAGGACAAAGATTAAGGGAACATAAAAACCTCCCCTGATTTTAAGCTCAATGGTTGTAAGGGAATGATTCACCATGTCTCAAAAGATAGCTTTTCCACATAAATAGGTCATATACTCCTAAGAACAAAAGAAATCAAACAAACCTAAATAAAAACTAACAAGAAGCAAATAACTAAAAAAAAAGAGAAGAGATAGAAATTATTTTTAAAGCTGGACTGCCTCCCATAAGCACAAATTTTTAACGTCGATTGCTCAACGGGATTTGCAGTCTTCAACCGAAATCCACTTCTTCGATCCTCATAGGATCTTTCTTCTTTTTCTTAATCAGCTCCTGCACAGAAAGACTCAACTTGCACACATAGTGCATAACATAAGAAATTTTAAACAAAATATCCTCATCAGTCCAAATTTTGCTAATTTTGAGCACCTTAGGCTTAACTTTGTCAGCCACTTGAATCACTAAGCCTAAATCATGCTTTTTAGAACTAAGGACATCATGAGAAAAAGAAATAGACATGGAATAATCAGAATTATTCTCAACATTTTTAATTTCTAACTCTCCTAACATGCATGAAGTACTACATGAATCAGAGCTAGAATTAAAGGAAGAGTTAACTTTAGGCTCACTGACCTCGATGGAATTTTCTTCCAACTTACCTTCCTGCTGCTGCTTTGGGATTTGGCTCTCTAGCTCATCAGGGAGTTGGCATGGAATCTAGTGATTTCTTCCAGTTTTGCAATGATCTCCCAAGCCTCATCGGGTGTTGTAGCAAGCACCTCACCACACCACTAGTTGAGTCAAGCATTCTTCTATCATCAGGCGTCAACCCTGAAGGGATAAAGCCCTATCGTAGCGAAAATAATCATAAGACCACACTGTAATTTTCTCAAGATTAAATTACCATTACAATTTGCAAACAGATTTTACAGCAAGGTAATCTACATTAAACATGCTGGAAAAACTTATAAAACATGCTGAAAATTATTAATAAATCGTCTAGATCTAATCTAGATTGGACCCTAATGATCATAAATCAAGAAACACATACCATAGATGATGTTCTTGATCGTTTTGCCTAATTACCTTCGAATTGCAGAAAAAACCAGCAACTTTAAAGATCTTTCTTCGTTGCAAATCACCCATGAACACAACCAAATGTGTTGCACCGGTATCCTCCTAGAGAATGGAGTTGAGTGGTTTTTGGGAAGCAAAAGAAAATTCGTGGGAATTTTTGGAGATTTGTTCTCTGTATTTTCTTGAGAGGAAAAACGCAAAGAGACCTTCTTTGAGAGGGAGAGAGATGCCTCAGAGTGAGAGATCTGCCAGTAAAAACCAACAACCTAATTCAACAAGAGAGATGCCGTGAAAACGCCAACTCCCTTCTATTTCTCCTTTCCAACGTGCAACTTCCTACGATAGTGGGTAGAAGATTTCTATCAGTTACAAATAACTGATAAGAATATTAATTAATTATTAAATAAAATTATTAATAACTAATCAAATAATAATTAAGATTACTAATTAATCTTAATATAATTTACATAAATTACATTTATGTAAACATCCCACATAACCTATAGTTTTAATGTAATGTAATTAAATGAAATTTAATTTAATTAAATTAAAACTAAAATATTAATTAATTCATCAATTAATGAATATTATAATTAAGTATCATATACTTAATTATATTTCTCTCACATAAATATAGTTTTAATGTACATCAAATGTGCATTAATTATAACCTATAGTTTTTAATATGAATCCAATTCATAATTTAAGCTTAACATTCGAACACCTTCGAATGTTCCATTCCCTTTTAGAATTTTACCTCAACGCCCCTAGTGAGATACCAGTGGGACCTAATGGACCTACACATCAGAAGCTCCAACGATATGAGATTAATTGGCTAAACTCATTAACCAAGTTAATCAATATTCGTTAACTGTGGTTCAGTCCACTATAGAACCACATCTGCACTCTTCTCACTACAGTTTTATTTTGTGTGTCCACGGATATCGACCATCAACAGCAAGTTAGCCCTTCACATGTGTTCGTACCCCTGCTAGGTCAAATTACCGTTTTACCCCTAGGCTACCTCTTTATCCGTAAGTACCAGTGCTCCTCTAATGAACAACCTGTTTGAGGTCCAACCAACAAACAAAAGTCCCTCTAGTTCCATAGAGATGGTAGGGCCCATTGTTCAAGACTCGGAGACACCACTTAAGGGAACACACCTCTACTTACCCTAATGTTGGGAAGGAGTGAATTCCATCTTGTAAGACAATGCTCCCAGCTCCCCACTCGGTCTTGTCCCCAAAATGGTAGGCTTATTGAGTCGGCGTGCAGGCCACTCTCACCCCGTACAAATTAAAGGACAATCCCTCATGGACAGGAGTCCATAATCCCCTCAGGATTAAGGCCAAGTAGCATAGGTCATCCTAATGAAATAGAAATCGAGCTAACTAACGGTGTTACAGTTAGTAGTTAACTATTTCGCGGTCCGGTCTTTGTGGAAACTCATTGCACAGGATACCCTCACTCGCATGTCAACTACATGAACGCGTTGGATCATTGCCTTTTTATCAAAATATAAAACGGACTGTATCCATAGTGTCACTAGGATAAGGTACCCAACCTTATCCCTATACTACAGACCCTTTAGGCTAAAACTTGAACATCGATCCCCGTATGTCCCTACACACTAGTTCAAGCCTCATTCTATTAGCCTTGGATGTTTAGTTTATTGGATTACGATTATTAAGACAACATATAATACAAACATGAATAAATGAATAATACATCAATTTTATTAATGTTCGGTCAAAAGTACATTTACTATCTACGAGTTTTAGAGCATAACACCCAACAAACTCTTCGTAGAAGCTTTCTATCAAGGACTCCTCTGAAAGTGGGGTTTGATGTTCCATGCAGTGTAGATTGAAGCGGTTCACAAACTCATGGAAAAATTCTTCAGGTGCGTGCATGGTGTTGACAATTCTTTTGGTGGCTTCTATCAACAACGCAGTATGGTGGTACTTCTTCTGAAAAATACTTCTCATTTTGCTCCAAGAAGATACCGTCCTTGAAGGCAATGAGAAAATCCACTTCCTAGCTTCTCCTTGTAGTTAATGTGGAAATACACTCAATTTGAATTGATCTTCAGACATCTTTGGGGGCTTTTTTCGGAGAAGCTCGAAAAGAACTCAGATACATGAAAGGAGGCACCTACTCTTGGTTCACCAAAAAAGGAAGGAACTAAGAAAATAAAATAAGATAGGGAGACATAATTACCTTCTTCGTGATTTATAATGAGGGAGGTGGTGGATATTCAGGAGCTGAAAAGTAGACTTACACTGCACGCTGGACCCTTTCCATCTCAGTTGACAGCAGATCGAGAGTCTGCTAGATATTCATGAAGTTCAATTGCCTTTCATTGCTTCTTGGCCGGGAGGTGTTTGCTCTTGTAAAGATTTGCCACTGGATCTGCAAGAAACAGACTAATACACAAGAGACAAGAATAAGGTGCAAAACACAATTAATTAGAAATAAAGCACCGTGTTCCCCAGCAACGACGTCAGTTTGACAGCGTGCGACTTGTCGAAGGTCGTGTAAAAAAAATTATAATCATCGATCACTAAACTACTTGCAGTAGTAGTGGTCGATCACAGGGAACAACTGGCTTACTTCTAACCTCTTTTGTGTTTGGTAATAGAAGGAGGGGTTGTAGATAGAAGGATTAAATTGTAGGGAAGGATAAAATTGCAAGAAAGTAAATGCTAGGAAATTAAATGACGAAAAAGTAAATGGGAGGTTGGTTAATTTCACCTTGTCGATCACTGTAGCTGGGGACACTCGAGTTCAATACATCTGTTTTTACTCATCGATTAGCAGATTATGGTTTACATGCATGCTGTCTAATTGGTATTCTAAATCAATTGACTCGATCCCACCCTCCATCGACTCAATTACTAATTAATAATTAATGAACCCCTACGAACCCGTCGAAATTAATCAATTGGGTAACTGCATTAAGATCAAGATACCCCTAGAGTGCTAACCCAACGAACCCGTTGAACCAACATGCAATTGATTAATTATTCAACCTTGCCAATGTTAATAAATTAACTAATTGTCGCTCTAGGCTAGAATACCAATAATTAATTAGGGGAGATCTATTTTAGCTACGAATATCGACTTAGACCCTAGACCTATCATGCAAAGCAACAAAGTCAGAGAACTGTTCGTGGGAACCGTGCCAATGAATCAATCTATGTGCAAACTACAAACTAACTATCCATTAGCTACTTGGAAATTAGTTCTTTAGCAGATTATTAACATACGAGCTGCGAGTTAAGGCATCAATCTAACCTACTGTTCGTGCTAATTATAAAAGCGGGAATCTAAAGTCACGAACAACAAGTAAAACATACATTACGCATAGAAAACTAAAGAGAAATAGAATTCAGAATAGTAAGCTCCATAAATCTCATAAAACTCAAATGTACTTACAATCCCAAGGTTCCAACTATAGAAAACGGTGCTTAGACGACCATAGACAAGCCTAAAAGCCTAAGGCTCCAGAACCATACCTCTGTGGGGGTCGAATGCCAACTCTCCTAGCTCTATCAAGAGCTATACTTGGCTGACGTGCTGTTTCTAAACTAGAAGACTCTGGCTCATCTGTCCTTGTACCTATATCAACAACTGGCACATCAGTTTCTATAGCAGCATGTTGATCTTCTCCACCTTGGTGCTGCGATTCATCCTGACCAGAAGTGAATTGCATCTCCACCTTTTTATCAATATCACTACTTTCTTCTACAACAGCGGGCTTCACAACAGAGTTAAACATAGAATTTTCATCAAACACAACATTTCTAACTAAGTATTACTCTATTTTTAAAAGGTGACCAGATCCTATAACCTTTGACCCCATCACCAAATCCCATAAATATACCCTTTTTAGCTCTAGGTTTTAATTTACCCTCATTCACATGATAGTAAACTAAACAACCAAAAACTTTCAGCAAAGAGTAATCTACAGGCTTACCAGACTACACCTCATAAGGTGTTTTGCAATCAATACCTGTATGAGGTCCTCGGTTAATCAAATAACACGCTGTGCTTACTGTTTCTGGCCAAAATCTTCTAGGTAACTGATGACATGCAAAAATGTCATCATTTTCCTATTAATTTTAGCTAGTTTTGTGCATAAATTGTGAGATTTAATATATTTTTATGTTGATTTTACAGAAAACCGAGTTCGGGCAACAAAACTGAGATTTTAAGAGAATATGGGTAAATTTGGAGACTTTTTGGGAAAGTTAAAGAATAATCATTGAAGATCCAAGCCCTAAAGTCCAAGAAGAGAAGACAATTGAAGAAGGAAGCCCAAAAAGCCCAAAAAGTTGAAGAAAGGAGGCAAAATTCTGCAAATCAGGCTTCTAGAAGGCCTAGCGTCGAGACGCTAGGACCGTAGCGTCTCAACGCTAGGACCGTAGCGTCGAGACGCTAGGTGGTCAGAATAGCGCGTGCAAAAATCGCGACAGCGTCGCGACGCTGTCTGCGTAGCATCGCGACGCTGCGACGACTTTTGCCCCAAGACAACATGACGTCACAGCATCTCGACGCTGTCGACTTGTTCAGCAAGAAAATTCCAACTCCTTGCACTATAAAAAGACCCCTTCCCTTTGGTTCAAATCATCCCAAATTTGGGGGAGCTCTCCCCTAGCTCAATAGAGAGTAAAAGTGAGAAGAATTGTGGAGAAAAAGTGGGAATTGAGCAAGATTCTAAGGCTCAAGATTCGAGATGATCGTAGCGGGAGCTTGGGATCGACTTATCGGTTATTTCTTCCTTACTTCTTTATAATTCCTTGTTGTAATTTGAGTTAGGCCCATGGATCAAGATCATTTTGGCAAAATTATTTCCATTTGTAAGTAGATCTTGAGACCTAGGGTCGTTATTCTAGTTAATTGGATATTGTAGCACAATTACTTGGATTATGTAATGAAATTCTCCATATTTCATCTATGCAATTCTTGCTTAATGCTTTTAATCTCTTGATCACGGATTAATTGATTTGTTGGTCTAAATTGATACTCGACAGAGAGAAATTAGATTAGATCCAAATTGCATGGCTAACGATTGCTTGGAACACGAGAGTGAAAGATAATTGTTAGAAATTGATTATGAAGTTGCTTAATGCCATACTATGATTAACTAAGGAGATGAACACATAAATTAGTTATGTTAGTATGAGATGTGGAGGAGCTTGAAAGAGAAATCCGCTTAAAAATTACTTCTAGATTTATGGAATTGAAGATTATTAGTTACATACATTCATGTAATTGAGCTACAAATCCAAGAAAACTAGATAACAACCTAGGTCAAGTTCCCTTGATTGGATACTTCCGTTTCGTTATTGCATGTTTATTTTTATCTATTTCTTTAAATTTTTGCTTCATCATTCAAGTTGATCTTCTAAATAAAATTAAAACATGATGATTTTTGGTACTTAATGGAATTAATTCAATTTCCCTGAGGATTCGATACTCGGTATTACTACCGTTTTATATTACTTGTGACGACCCGTGCGCTTGCGGAAAATCGTTTTCACCAACAAGTTTTTGGCGCCGTTGCCGGGGAAATTGTAATTTTTTCCGTTAATATTGAGAATTAAGTGTTTGATTTTAATTTAGAAATTTATTTTTCTGCATTTTATTTTTTAGTTTTGTGGAGCTATAAGGTGGATAATCTGTTCTTTTGAGATTTAATCATGGCAGAAGACAAAGCAATCTGAGATTATTTCTTGCCTGAATTTCCATTAAACTATTATGGAATAGCTTATGAGCCAGTCACTGTCGATAATTTTGAGCTCAAGGCTAGTCTCATTCAAATGGTGAGAGAGAATGCTTTCAAAGGCCATCCATCAGAAGATCCACACAATCACCTAAGATCGTTTTTGAATATCTGTGGAACGGTAAAAGTGGGAGGAGTTAGCCCTGACTCAATTCGTTTGCAATTATTCCCATTTTCTTCACAAGACAAGGCTAGAGATTGGTTAGACTCGTTGACCTCAAATAGCATCCTTGGGTGGAATGATTTAGTCAAAGCTTTCCTTGCAAAATTTTTCCCATTAGAAAAGATTACCAAGCTTAGAGCTGAAATTGGAAAATTTCAACAATTAGAGGAAGAGCAATTATATGAAGCTTGGGAGAGATATAAGGATTTGTTAAGGAAATGCCCACAACATGGATATCCTGATTGGCTTCAAATTCAACTTTTCTACAGTGGGTTAAATAAGAATTTAAAGACAATTCTTGACACTACGGCTGGAGGAAACTTTTTAGCCAAAACTGTCAAGGAGGCACGAACCATAGTAGAAGAGTTGGCTTTGACAAGTTACCAATGGCAACCAGAGTCCAAAATTAAGGAAAAACTATGTGAAAATGAAGGAGTGAGTGCTTTAAGGTTGCAAGTCGAAGCTCTAACCAAAGCTCTAAACAAGCTCACAGGATCAGAAACTCCAAGTTCGCCGAAAGCTGAATTAAAAAATTGTTGCTCTAGGCTAGAACACCCACAATCAACTAGAAGAAATCTAATTGATCACAAATATCGGCTTAGACCCTAGATCTATCGTGTCAAGGAACAAAGTCAAAGTCTGCTCTTGGGATACGTACCCACGAATCAATGTAATGCTAACTGTTGAACTAACCATCCATTAACTACATGGAATCTAGTTCCTTAGCAAGTTATTAACATATGAGATGCGAGTTAGGGCGTCAATCTAACCTATTGCGCATGATAATTATAAAAGCGGGAATCTAAAGCCACGAAAAAAAAAGTAAATCATGCAATAAGCTCAACATACATCAAGATATACAACAAACCAGTTTAGTAAACTCTAAAACATCTCATAAAAACCAAATGCACTTACAATCCCGAGGTTCCAACTATAACGAACGGTGCTTAGATGACCATAGACAAGCCTAATCCAAGCCCAAGGCTCTAGAAACCAACCTAATCTACTTAGAAACTATAAGATACAGGAGAAAAGTGAAGCAATCAACGGTAAAACCGAGAGAAAACGACTACCAAAAGCTCCCAATCGGACTCTCCTCCTCTCCCCTTTGCCCTAAAACGAAACTGTTGCCGATGGTGATTTTGCCAGTCCATCTTTTCCGAAGCGTCGAGTCGCCGAAGGATGGCATCCAGACACCATCGCTCGAGTATTCCTTGTTTGGATGCTTTAAAACTTGATCCTTTGATATTGTTTTCGAGTCTCGAGTGCTCCACTTTGGTCTTTTCATCGTCTCGACATCCCATGGACTTTAAGATAGATCAAAACAATGTTAATTTCCTAAAATTAACGCTAATTTCGAATATGGGCTCCCTAGAAGCACTTGATACCAAACCCCTACAAAATATAACTTTAAGCAAGATAATTATCGTAAAACTCGCAAGATTAAGAACAAATAAACAGGGACAATTTGGTCCCATCACTTAGATAGTTAATAAAAATTCAATTGATAATCGATGAATGAAATTAATCAAACTTAACATCGAGTTCAACCCCGATTACAATGATCCTCGTGGTAAGTGATAGCGAGCATAGCTAGCTATTTTTCCCTATTTATTTTACTTAGTCTTTGAGTAATTCGTAGTCATGTTATTGCACTTTAATCTTTATTTTGTAAAACATTGTTATTTTGAGCTAAAACAAGAATTTGGAATTGATCGAGTGTTCGAGACTCAAAGAGAAGCTACGAAGCCGAAAAGAATCAAGTTGGAAGCTTCTAAAAGGGGGTTTGACTAAGAGCTAGCGTCTTGACGCTGGCCTTGTGGCGTCTCGACGCTCCTATATGTCCCTAAAACAAAATGGGCGATAAAGGCAACAACGTCATGACGCTGCCCTAGAGCATCTCGACGTTGTCGATATTTTTCCTTTATTACTTGAGGCGGCAGAGGACAGCGTCACGACACTGTCCACAGCATCTCGACGTTGTCGACAAATTTCCTATATATTCATCTTTTTGTGCTACGGATTGGGGGAGCCCAATTGGAGAGATTTTAGCCTTAATTTCGACTAGAGACCTTCTGTGGGAGCTGAAGCAAGGCCAAGGAGCGGGAACCTAGCTTGGAGGCATGGAGATCGTGATGGGGACGTGCCGGTTTCGACGACTTCTAGCGTTTTCCTTCCTTTCCCTTATCTTTAGTTAGATTTAATGGTTTTTTTCATGCTTAGTTTATCTTGCAATGCCATGTATGAGTAGCTAATCTTGTTACTTAGGGATTGATGTAGTCTTTTAAGTTTATGGATTGATTTATGGGATGAATTGTGCAATTGTTTTACGTTTGCAATCTTAATTAAATGCTTTCAATTAATTGGCCACTAGTTGAATGATCTAAGTGTTGATTCTTGCTCGGGAGAGAGGATTTAGCGTAGACTTGCTTAAGATTGCATGACTAAAGTAGAAATTCTATGCTCGTGACGAAATTTAGAATAACTTTAGAATTGGTCAAAAGAACTAAAAGTCTTGCATGTTAATGAACTTAGATAGGGATATCAAGTTAGTTAGACGCATGAGAATAAATTATGCTCGGGAGAGGTAGTTGTGATTAAAGGTTCTTAGACTCATAGAATAACTGTGCGTTATAATTCATGCCCTATTATCAACATACGAATACGATTCCCTAAGTATTCTTTCAATTGAATTTCTCGTCTTTAATTTGCATTACCATTGTTTCCAAAACTCGCTATTTTTCGGTCCCTAAATAAAATTAAGCAAGAATATTCAAGGAACTTAATTTAACTTAAAATGCAATCTAGAGAACGACATTTGATTTCACAATCACTATATTATTACTTGATCCGTGCGCTTGTGGTAGGAAAAGTCCACATCAAGTTTTTGGCGCCGTTGCCGGGGATTGGCACATTTAGTTAGATTAATATTGTGAAAAAAATTGTTTGGTCTTAATTTAGGGTGTATTTTTATTTTCCTAGGTAGATTGCATTTATTTCCTTTTTGTTTTCCTTTCCATATTTGTTGTGTAATTCTTTTCCTTTTTTGTTTTTGCTATTATTTGTCTTTGATTTTTCTTTCCTTCTTAGTTAGATTCTTTCGTTGTTGGTGATTTTTCCTTTATTGTAATTTTTCATATTTGCTTTTGTTTTCCATAATTAGTTAGTATTTTCCTTGTCTAGATTATATTTTCCATATTTAGTTTAGTTGTCTCCTTGTCTAGTTTATTTCCTAAATTATTTTCTTTCCTTTTCTATTTTCTTCCTTTTTTAGTGCAATTTTGATTGTGTATGCAAAGGAATATGGATTTGGCCTTAGTACCTTTGGATCCTGAGATAGAGAGAACAATTCATAGGCTTCGAAGGGAGACTAGAGAAAAGATCCAAATGGCCGACCCAGATCCACCTGAGGAGCCTAAGCCTATTAGAGATTACTTTCAGCCCGTGTTTCCAGGGCAATAGTCTGGGATTGTCTATGCTCTGATCAATGCCAACAACTTTGAGTTGAAAATTGGTCTCATTCAGATGGCTCGGGATTTGGCTTATAGAGGATCGCCCACCGAGGACCCAAACTCTCATCTAAAATCCTTTTTAGACATTTGTGGGACGGTAAAAATAAATGGAGTTTCTGAGGATGCCATCCATTTACACTTGTTTCCTTTTTCTTTCTAGGATAAAGCACGAGATTGGTTGCAGTCTATTCCCGCTGGAAGCATCACCACTTGGGATGCTTTGGTCCAGGCCTTTTTGATGAAATTTTCCCATTTGCAAAGACGGTCAAGCTGAGGACCGAGATTGGGACGTTCCAGCAGCAGTTTGATGAACAATTATTCGAGGCATGGGAACGATACAAGGAGCTGTTGAGGAAGGGCCCCCAGCATGGATATCCTGATTGGTTGCAAATTCAACTATTTTATAATGGTTTCAATCCAAGTACTAAGACTATAGTTGATACAACTGCAGGTGGGACTCTGTTGTCCAAAACCGTTGAGAACGCTAGAACTTTTTTGGAGGACATGACCACCAACATCTATTAGTGGCCATTTGAGCGGTCTTCACCGAAAAAGATTACTGCTAGAGTGTTTGAAATTGAGAATGTAAGGGCACTCCAAGCCCAGATGTCTTCCTTTGCTAATGCATTTTTAAAATTTTCAGGTACAGGGAGTGCTCAGTCTATTGAATCAGCAGCTGCCCTTGCATCTAAGTTTCAGGAGGATACAATAGAACATGTTTAGTACGTTTTAAATTCTAATTTTAGGGGATATAATAATAATTCTACACGTACACATTATCACCCTATCAATAGGAACCATGAAAATTTCTCTTATGCTAACACTAAGAATGTTCTTAATCCTCCTGGTTTTGTCCCTCCCAAGCAAGAAAATAAACAATCTTTAGGGGATCTTGTTGGAGCTTTCATTGCAGAATCTAGCAACAGGAGGAACAAGCTGGAGGAGGCAGTCATTGCCATCAATACCATGGTGAATGGCCACAGTGCAACCATAAAAAACATTGAGACTCAGTTAGGACAATTGGTAAGTGTTGTTAACACCATGCAAAAAGGTAAAGCCCCAGCAGAGTAGGAGAAAACCCAGATGGAGTACTGTAAGGCTATCATTGTGCACTAAGAGGAGGTTGAAGAGGAGTTTGAGATAGAAGAATATGACACACCAACTGGAGAAGCTGAGGATGACACATCAGATGAAGCTGAAAAGCCTGATCTTGAGCTTCCTATTCCTTCTCCCACGATGATGGTCCTCAAGGAAAAGAAGAAGAAGAAGAAAAATAAGAACAATCAGGTTTAGTTTGATAAATTTATGAATGCCTTTATGAATCTGAAAAATTAATATTGCTTTTACAGGTATATGAAGGAATGCCCCAGTACCACAGGTATATGAAGGAATGGATAGCAAAGAAAAGGAAGGATAAGAAGGTTGACATAATATACCTCGCTTCAACATGCAGTGCTAGAGTTCAGCAGAAGGTACCTGAAAAAGTAGCAGATCCATGGAGTTTTTCTGTTCCTTGTAGCTTTGGTAATTATTCTTTTAGAGCATTGTGTGATTTAGGCACTAGCATCAATATTATTTCTTTATCCTTGTGCAAGAAGTTAGATATAGGTGAGATTAAATCTACTCTTGTTAGGCTCCAATTGGTGATCAGTCTGTAGTGAGACCGGTTGGCATGATAGAGAATGTTTTAATAAGAGTAGGTAGATTTTGGCTCCCTATTGATTTATATGTTATGGATATGATGGAAAAGCCTTCAGTACCTGTCATACTAGGGAGACAATTCCTCGCTACTGGGCGAGTTATCATTGGTATTGAGCGTAGGGAGCTCACTGTTAGAGTCTAGAATGGAAAGGAGATATTCAAAGCTTTTGAAGACTATAAGATCGTTCTGAAGCGCTAGTGATAGGCTACAGAAAAGGTTCAAGCAAGAACACCTCTGTTTGATTCACAAAAAAGAAGCCTCCTTGATGCATGCATGTTCAACACGTCGAGCTAAAGACGTCAAACAAGCGCTTATGGGAGGAAACCCAAGTAAGTTTGATTTTTTTTAAGCTGTTCATTTGTTTGATGTTTTTGTTTTGTAGGTATTCTTGATCTCTTGGCTTGCAAGCTTGCATAAGATAGACATCATCATTCAAGGGCATTATCATTCACCCTTTCATTCTTTTCTTGTCCTCATGTTTGATTATGCTTTATTTTTGTATACATTTAGGACAATGCATGTTTTAAGTTTGGGGGTTTGCTTCTTGAGCCATTGAGCATCTGAGTTTGGGCTATATTTTTTAGCTTTCTATGAATTGAGCATATGGTTGTTTTGTGGATTCTATTTTTGCATGACAATGATTTCCTATGATAGGTTTTCTTGTCAATTTTCAAGCTTTTGATGAGTTGTAAGCATGAGTGCCCAAAAAGGGAGACTTTTTAAACTTTTTTTAGGAGATATCTTGTGTTTGTAGAGTATTCCCCTCAGTTAGAATATGACTTGAATGCTTAGGAGCGAATTATTAAGTTCACATGCTTGTTGTCACCTCGTTAGGTGTAGGGAAGAGCTAAAGAGTTAATTTTTTTTCAAATTAGCATGTTTAATCTTGCTTAAGAGGGAAGAAAAGAACATCTGCTTATCATGATCATGAAAGAAAAAAATATAATAAGATCATATGCCTATCTAACGGGTCCAACTTGTCGAAGGTTGTGTTGGTCAAACAAATTTATAATTCCACAACACTACAACTAATTTTTGTAGAAATAGTGGCCAAGGTTGATCACAGGGAGTGGCAGTTGGTTATTATTTTCTATTTACTTTGAGTTATGAAAGCAGTAAATGGGGGAATTGGAAAATTGGGTAAATGAACGAGCAAAGAAATTAAAGTGCAAGAATTTAGACAAGCAAGAAATATAAAGGACAAGAAATTAAATTGCAGGGATCATAAATTGGGTCATTCTTGTTTTTGGTCCTCCTTTCAGCCCTAAGCTTTCTTCTTCTCTTTTTCCTCGATGCTGTAGAGATGGGAACTTGGTCGTCATCTAATTCCTTGATCTTTGAGTAAGATTATTTTTCTGAGTCACTGGAGGTCTCGACCTCCTCATTTTCTTTCTCTTCATCATCCATCTTCTCTCCCGAAGAGGTGCTATTAGCTGCTAGTGGAGGTCCTCTCAAATCATACTCAAACAGAGGATCCAAAGTCTTGTCAGCTGGCTGTGCTTCAGTGGCCGTTTCTTGGCCTTCTTCAGAATGCGGTCGAGATGCAGTCGTATTTTGGGCTTCATTCCCTGCCTTTTTTTCTTCTTTTTCTTTTTCTGGGTTTTCTTCATTTGGCTCCTCAAGGGCCTCTTCTTCCTTTCCTTGCAGCAACCTAGCCTCACTTTGAGCCTTGTGGAGTGGCTCAAAAGCTGCAAGGAAGTCTTCAACATCTTTTATCCTTTTTTCTTCTTCTTTCAAAGTTTCTCTTCTTTGCTTTTCTTCCTCAAGAAGTTGCAATTCAGTTGTTTCTCTCCTGAGTTCTTCATCTAATTTTCTTTCCTTTTCAGCTTCTAAGGCCCTCTCGACCTCTTGCTTTTCTTCTTCCTTCTTCTTTCCTTCTTCAAGGTCCCTTTTTCTAGCAAATTCATCTTCTTCCCTCATGCTTTGATTTTCAATCTCCCTTTCAGCCTGAATTTCTCTCAAGGCATCTTATTTAGCCTTGTAACATTCTGTAATCACAAAGACCTTTGCCATAGCTTGGTGGATTATGACCTCGAATACATCCGGGGGCATTCTCGCGGTCTTGAGGGGCTCGATGACAAGTGGCTGTTTGGGTGAAACCATCTTGGTACTCTTCTTCCTTGCACTGTACGTAATGAATGGTACGCGTGGACCTCCTAGGTTGAGATGAACTTTGATTCTCCCTCGATGTAGCCAACATTGTCGAGGAAGAAGGAGTTTGAGCGAAAGTTCCTTGCTCCACGATCGCCGGCGAGAAACCCGAAGATCTCATCTTTCTCGTGCCGTGTATGGGAGTGTTAAGTTGCTCTTCTTGCCATAAAACGTTTGCTTCAGCTTCTTGGTGATACGCAAATTGCTGACCGCAAGTGTACAGGCCCAAGTTATAATATAGTGATTTAAAATCGGATGTCATCCTCTAGATTGGTTTTCTAGTTCCCCTAATTATTAAAGGTATATTTGCCCAATTTTATTTAGAGAAAATAAGCGAGAAATATGCAAATCAATTAAAAACTAATCAAAGCAATAAAATGTGGAAACTCAAGGGAGAAAGGTCTTAGGGAATTGATTTCACCTATTAGATGCATGAATTAACTTAACGAATAATTAAGAACAAATTCGTAACAAGTTTATAAACCAAGGATTATGAATAATTAATAGCCTCTCCCGAGTGCAATTAATCCTTTAAGCGAATTAAGAAATTGATATCCCTATCTAATTTCAACAATAAGCCCAAGCAATAAGAACAATCCTCATGACGGTTTCTCAAGCAATTCCAAATCTCCCGATTAACGAATTATCTAAGTCATGCAATTGAGAGTCTAATCTAAACTACCCTCTCCCGAGCGATTAGTTCAGAAACAACAACATACAATCAGTGATCAAGAGATTATAAGCATTAATAAAACAATTGCATAAATAAACCGCGTTACGAAACGTCCTAAAAAGCCATAAATTAATCCATACAAACTAATGGCTACATCAAGCCCCTAAGAAACAAAATCTAGCTACACATGGTCTCTAAAATACAATCGAAATCTGTCCCAAACATGCTACAAATCAATACAAGAAATAAGGGAGAAAGATTAAACTCGTTGGCCGTGATTCCCGTGCGTTCCCGTCACGAACCTCTCGATCCAAGCTCCTTGAATCAAGCTCCCTCGCTCTCTGCCTTGTTCTGTCCGTTTTCTCTCTCTAGAAGTCGTTTTTCTCTCTCCAAAACAGCTCCCCTAATCTGAAAGCATCGCAAAATATATATACTACTGATTCTGTGTGACAGCGTCGAGACGCTGAGGACATAGCGTCGCGACGCTGTCGCGCGTACGCCCTAATTAAATCTGGAAAGTTCGCAGTGTCGAGACGCTGTGGAGGTAGCGTCTCGACGCTGCCCCGAATGCGCGTGCCTCCTGACTTGCGCCCAGCGTTGAGACGCTCCAAGGGCTAGTGTCTCAACGCTAGGCCTTTAATTTCCTTTTCTTAACTTCTTTTCTTGGCCCGAACTAATTGTTTCGCTCCTAAATTATCGGTAGTGCTCAAAAACGTCGATTTCCATTGAAATACTTGATTCCTACAAAACAAAACCGAATAGAGATAAAAATGCCCAAATAATACTCAAGACTAACGGTAAAATTATCTAAAATATAGCACAATAAATTGCGCTATCACTTGGGCAAGTAGATTACTCCGAGATCGAATAATCTTGCGGGTTGAAGATGATTTTGGTGTGTTTTTCACTGATCTTGCTTGTGGGTATCAGTTTCAAGAGAGAATGAAGATGGAGAGTTCTTGAGTTTTACTTGAATGCAAAAGGTTTAAGTGGCTGGTGAAGAGGAAAAGACTAAAGTCAGCTATTTATAGGTTTTCTTAATTAGGTCACGTGCTGATAAAAAAATGACATGTCTTCCCTCTTTATTTTGGAGACTGCGATCGCATTTCCAAATTACTCGAGAAAATGGGGTCGCATTTCTCCCAGTATTCTGCATTCTTTATTTATTTAATTTTTTTTTGTAAATTTTTCATTTTCCTTTGTTTTTCTTTCTTTCCTTTATTTGTTGAAACAATCATAAGCATGTTAGAAACTTCAAATACTTAATCATGATTATTTATTTTTCTCTCTTTAAAATAGATGGGCATAAAATAATTTGAACTTTTCAAACTCTGAGGTAAATCCCCAGGAAAAGGTGTTCCCTACGGTAAACTTAAGTACCTTTTTAGAGACAGGATTTTCCTAAACAAAGTGTTTACTCTTGTCTAGATATTTTGGGTTCCTATCTGTATTATATATATATATATATTGATTCATTATAGATCCAGATAATATACAAAAAAAAAAATTCAAGCATAGTAATCATACCAGATTAGTCACAGAAACATGGGCTTCTTCATCTTCAAAGCCCTTACCCCAATAAGGTTTGTTTGTTTGCCTATTCATGGGTTGTTGATTGATTTCTTCTACTTGAATCTTTTTCCCACCTTTTTCTTCTTTTTCTCCAAGTAAATCTTCCAATGTCTCTACTTGCATCATTTCCTAAAGAGTAGATTGGGAGAGTACATCAATTTCATCCATAGAACATTCTTCAAGATCACTTGTATATTTCATTGCATTCATCACATTGAAAGTGACTTGCTGGTCATTGACCCTCATGGTCAGTTCTCCTTTATGCACATCGATTAAGGTCCTACTAGTTGCTAAGAATGGTCGTCCTAAAATGATTTGCAAGTCCTTATCAGGTTCCCAATCCAAAATGATGAAATCTGCTGGGAATACAAATTTGTCAACCTTGACTAACACATCTTCAATTTTACCAATAGGTTGTGTTAATGACCTGTCAGCTAATTGTAAGGTTATAGTTGTTGGTCTTGCTTCACCTATCCCCAACTGCTGAAAAACTGAGTATGGCATCAGGATTATACTCGCTCCTAGATTGCATAAAGTTCTGCCTACATTCATCTTCCTCCAATGGAGCATGGAATGGTGAAACTTCCTAGGTCTTTGAGTTTGGGAGGGATTTCATTCTTGACCAGTGCACTGGTACATTCAGTGAGTGCAACCGTTTCGTATTCTCCCAACCTTCTTTCAGGAACTTCACGTAGGTAGGCATCTGTTCGAGCGCTTCTACCAATGGAATATTGGTATGTAGTTGCTTCAAGACATCTGAAAACTTTTTAAACTGTGCATCCTGCGAAAAATTTTTAAATCTTTGAGGGTATGGAGGTTGTGGTCTATATGATGGATCTATGACAAACTTCTTAGGTCTTGCGGTCGCATTCCCCTGTTTTTTCTTTGAACTTGAATTTTCATTTTTTTCTTCCAAGGCTTCATGCTCCTTGGTCAGTCAGTACTTGGTGCGGTAGAGGTTGAATGATTGATGTGAGATAAGATGATAGATAATAATAATGATAAATTCAGCCAACCTTTGTGCAAGTATACACTATCGCACATAGTAATAAAAAACTTTAGAAATATTCCAAGGGTATCGATCCCACGATGACTAAATTGGAAATACAGACTTGAAGAAGAAACTGCTCAAATGATTGCTTAAAATAGGTAACCAAAGAAATAGTTGATGAGTGTGATGGAAGAGATTGTTGAGGTCTCTTATCAAATACATTTATAATCTTCAACCTCTAAAGTTAACTTGTAGCAGTAGCGGCCGGGGTCGATCACAGGGAGTCTATGCAAACAAATCTTAATTTTCTTTAGGGACACACAATTAGAATGAATTAAATCATTTAGTTTTAGGGACGCATGTGTAATAACACAACGTTAACTTATTAGCTACTAGATTTTAGCAAGTAAACTTAGAGAAGGCACGGTCAAGGTTGCCAATCTTTCCTACCACAATCTAAACTTATAGAGAAAGAACTAAAATCACATAAATATACTTTGATAATTCAAACAAGAAATTTCATTAAAAGAATATGAACTTACTCTTTGACACCCCGGTTACATGAATGGAGAATCTAGCCTCTCATGGAACAAGAACAAGCTTGAATCTTCATTGAATACATAAAGGAAAGCAAGAAAGACTAAAACTAAGAAGAATGGTGGAAAAGGGGGAGAGAGATGGATAACAAAGTTGTAGTGAATTATGTGTTGAGGGATGATTCTAAACCTACACCAAGACCCTCTATTTATAGTGTTTCTTGGCCTTCAATTCGTGGTAAATTGGTGTTGAATTGGGTTTTCAAAGAATGAAAATTTTCAGCCAAAATAGGAAAAATTCAATTCTGGAAAACTACCTAACGTCAAGACGCTAGGACACAGCGTCGTGATGCTAGGCCTTCAGATATGGGAAAACTACCTAGCGTCAAGACGCTAGGACACAGCGTCGAGACGCTGTGGTGACAGCGTTTCGACTCTGTTACTTCATCTTCTCGCCCAAGTCTTTTCCTTATTTGAACAGCGTCCCGACGCTAGGATGACAAGGTCTTGACACTGCGACGGCTCCAAGGGCAGAAAAGTCATTTTACACTCAGGTTTTGCTCGTTTAAGCCCTGAATTGCATCCAAAGCTCCGGTGAGAACGTATAGACATATTATACTCATTTTAAAGCATTTTTCGCAAGGAATTCAACTAAGATAAGAAAATTGAGAGATTCTAAGTGTATAATAAATTGAACTTATCAGAGTGATTGGGTCAGATTTAACTTCTATTTGGCCTTGCTCTGAAGATTCGTTAGCGGCTAAGCGAGTACTGTTATGCACATTTCTGTGACTCGACTCCGACATAGATAATTCACGAATGCAATATATAACCATATAGTTGATATAGGGTGCCTTAGGCAGCTTGCCCTATACAACCGAACAATCTCTTTCAAGCTTTTTCTCCTATATCACCTTTATGAGAACCAATATCGTCTGTCCCTTTTGAGATCAAACTCACATAGCATGCAAAGTCTAAGTGATAAGTTTGAACTCAACAAGATCAAAATGATAATCAATACAGAATGACATGCATTGAATAGAAACTTAAGCAAATAAACACTTTCAAACTATTAAACCATAAGGGAATTCACCATATTGAACCCCTCAACGAAATTTAGCTACTCATGGCGGGATAAAGTGCAAATGAATATCTTTTCATTGAAATAAATAATAAAGAATACAAATAAATGAAAAGAAACAAAAGGTGGAAGTAATGACAGTAACTAAATACTAGGATTTTTTTTCTTTTATCCAATCCTTTTAGAGTTCGCTCGACACTCCACTCTCTCTCTTTTACAAGTGGGAAATGGTGAAAATCCCTACAAACCCTAAGGTTTGATGTCTAACTAAGGTTAGAATTCACTCATCTAAGAAGGACCTCGATTTCCCTACTCATAGGCGTCAACTAGGGTTCTGTCACCACCCTCTTCTTCCAAATGAGTTCTGCTTCCATTTGACGTTGAATGAAGCCCTTATATAGTGTGGGGAGTGGTTGAGGAGTTGCGAAAATGGTGCTGGTAGGTAGCTCAGACGATTTTGGGGTCAAAACGACCGGTTAGGTGTGCAATAGTCTCGTTCAAAACAACACGCGACAAACTCGGAACTGCCTCTGCTTTTCCAGAAATGCGGTCGCATTTCATTTTATCCTTCCTAGAAATGCGGCGCATTTCTTGGCAATTTCCAGCTTCCCCTACTTTTTCTTCACAGCAACAAACTTAGTCAGATTCCTATCAATTCGAATCTTTTTCAGCACAAATAAGCATAATTTAACAAATGTGACTCTCAACTCCCTAACTTATCAACTATCACATATTTTGAGCTCGGGAATAGTAAAATTGATCTAAAAGATATAATTTTGACAACACAATGAGCTAAATACAAGGGTAAAATAGGTATATTTTTTACCGTTATCAGTACTCCCACCTCATTCCCTATGAGTAGAATGTCATCTACGTATAAAACCAAGAAAGCTACAGTAGAATTGACGATCCTTATGTATACATTAGGTTCGTCTGTATTCTGTTCAAAACCATAAGATTTGATTGTAGTGTAGAACTTTTTATTCTAGGACCTAGAAGCTTGTTTCAATCCATAAATTGTCTTTTAAGCTTGCAAACCTTTTGCTCTTCTCCCTGAATTACGAACCCTTCGGGTTGGACCATGTAAATACGCTCGTCGAGGTTATCGTTCAGAAACGTTGTCTTAACATCCATTTGCCAAATCTCATAATTATAGAAAGCGGCAATGGAAAGAAGTATTCTAATTAATTTTAACATAACAGCCGGTGAGAATGTTTCTTCATAATAAATCCCTTCTGTTTAGGTATAACCTTTGGCCACCAATTGGGCCTTGAAGGTTTGTATCTTACCAGTTTGGTCTCGTTTTCTCTTGTAGATCCGCTTGTAACCGATAGGTTTCCCATAACTCGGTTGATCTACAAGTTCCTAGACTGAGTTGAAATACATTGGTTCCATCTCAATGTTCATGACTTTGACCCACTAGTCCTTATCCTTGTCACCCATGGCTTGTCTATAAGTCAATGGATCGACCTCTATCTCATCATCAGGTATGATGAGTTGAGTTTCAGTTAAACCCATGTAACGGTCAGGTTGTATTCTAACTCTCCCACTACGTCGAGGCATTCTCACATCTTGAGTCTGTTTTTAAGGACCAATTTCACTCACAATTTTTGTTTGTTTGGTTGTAGCTTCCCCGTAAATCTCTTTATGTATTAGTTTACTACGTGTTTGATGACTTCTTATATGATCTTCCTCAAGGAACGTGGCATTGGTCGATAAAAGTACCTTGTTATCTTAAGGATCATAAAAGAGACTTCCTTTCTGTTCTTTTAGGGTATCCTATAAATAGGCATAATTTTGAACGCCATTCCAATTTCTTCGGTTTTTGCACCAACACATGTGTCGGGCATCCCCAAATCCTGAAGTGACGTAAACTCTCTTTACGCCCTCTCCATAACTCGTAAGGTGTTTATGGAACACTTTTGGAGGAAACCATGTTTAGAATATATTCAGCGGTTTCCTCAACAAAACCCCAAAACGAATCAGGTAGTTGAGTGATAAGTTAAATTTGTTATACACTTAGAATCTCTCAATTTCTTCTCTTAGTTGAATTCCTTGCGAAAAATGCTTTAAAATGAGTATAACATGTCTATAGGCCCTCACCAGAGCTTTGGAAGCAATTCGAGGCTTAAACGAGCGAAACCAGAGAGTAAAATTACTATTCTGCCTTTGGAGCCGTCGCAGCATCGAGACCCTGTCATCCTAGCATCGGGACATTGTTCAAATAAGGAAAAGACTTGGGCGTAAAGCTGAAGTCACAGCGTCTCGACGCTGCAACCATAGCGTCTTGACTCTATGTTGATCTGCATAATAATTTCCATATCTGAAGGCCTAGCGTCGCGACGCTGTGTCCTAGCCTTTCGATGCTAGGCAGTTTTCCATAATCGAATTTTTCCTGTTTTGGCTGGAAATTTTCCTTGTTTGAAGACCCAATTCAGCACCAAATGACTACGAATTGAAGGCCAAGAATCACTATAAATAGAGGGCCTTGGTGTAGGTTTAGAATCATCCCTCAACACATAATTCACTATAACATTGTAGTCCATCTCTCTCTCCCTTTTCCACCATTCTTCTTAGTTTTAGTCTTTCTTACTTTCCTTTATGTATTCAATGAAGATTGAAGCTTGTTCTTGCTCCATGAGAGGCTAAACTCTTCATCCATGTAATCAAGCTGTCAAAGTGTAAGTTCGTATTCTTTTAATGAAATTTCTTGTTTTAATTACCAAAGCATGTTTATGTGATTTTAGTTCTTTTACTAAAAGTTTAGATTGTGGTAGGAAAGATTGACAACCTTGACCGCACCCTCTCTAAATTTCTTGGTAAAATCTAAGTAGTAAATAGGTTAACGTTATTTTATTACGCATGCGTCCCTATAACTAAATGATTTAATCAATTGTAATTGTGGTTTGTTGCCCGTTGCATGTGAATTAATTCGGTTAGATCCCATTGCGGTTTAGATTAATTAATCGGTCGATTAATTAGTTTAAACTAGAATCAAACTTAGCGTTTGCATGTTTGTGATAGTTGGATCATGGTTCTCGGTTTGTTGCCGGAATACGTCGGACTTAAACTTGTTTTGATTCATTAGTGAAATTGATGATTTAATTGAATTGAACTTACTATGACTAACTTTGTTCCATGATCTTTAAGGTAATGATTTTTCACCTTAATTTTATTCTCTTACTTTCCTTTTGCAGCATTTTCCATAATTAGTTTTAAGATTGAGGAGTGATTAATAGGAATGAATTGACCGTGCAATTATTCTACAAGCCAAGGAAACTTTTATCACGATTAACTCCCCCGAGTATAATTGATTGTCATGCATATAAACTAACTTGATATCCCTATCTAAGTTCATTAATCGTGAAATTATTCAGTTCGGTCCTTGTTATGCTTCTAAAGATATTCCAAATCCCGTCACATACTTAGAATTTCTACTCTAGTCATGCAATTAAACAAAGTAAGTCTTAGGCCAAATCCTCCCTCCCGAGTTAGATTCAACACTTAAATCATTCAATTAGTGATCAAGTAATTGAAAGCATTAAACAAAATTGCATGAGTAAAATAAAAACACATTCATACCTAAAAATCAATCCAACAACTAAAACAATTACATCAATCCCTAAGACAAGCAACTAGCAATTCATAGTCTTTAAACCACAAACACTGATTGCAAGAAAAACCATAAAAACAACAAGAGTTAAGGGAAAAAGAAAGGAAAACTCGAATTCGCCGACACCGCACGTCCCCGTCACGATCTCCACGTCTTCTCGCTTGATTCCCGCTCCTTGGCCTTGCCTTTAGCTCCCACAAAAAGGTATCTAGTCGAAATTAGGGCTAAAATCTCACCAATTGGACTGCCCTAATCCGTAGCTGAAAAGAGGAATTTATAGAAAATCTGTCGATAGCGTCGCGACGCTATGATATTTTTTTTTTTTTTTTTTTTAGGATTGAACTCCATTTGACTCCAATTGCTGAATTAATCTTGAAACACATACTTCCTACAAATAAAACATAAAAATGCATAAATTTGGGCAAATAATTGTAAAAGACTAACTTAATTAATTAGAGAAAAATAGCTAGATATGCTCGCTATCAAGCACTTAAAGGAGTTCTACATCGTCTGCACGGGAATGAAGCCCAACGGTGTAACTCACAAACAAATAAGTTTACGTGCTTTCCCTTTTTCTTTAAAAGATATGGTGAAAGATTGGTTGTATTTTCTTCCTAGTGGTTCAATTAATACTTGGGCTGAGATGAAAAAAATATTTTTAGAAATTTTTTTTCCTACAAGTAGGGTCTCCAATCTTCGTAAAGAAATTTACGGTATTACTCAAATTGCCGGTGAAACTCTTTACGAATATTGGGAACATTTTATAAGATTATGTGCTAGTTTTCCTCACCATCAAATACCTGATCAATTGCTAATTAAAAACTTCTATGAAGGTTTACTTCCCACAGATCGAGGCATGATCGATGCAGCCAGTGGATGAGCAATGATGAACAAAACTGCAACAGAGGCCCGAGCACTCATATGTTCCATGGCCTAAAATTCTCAACAATTTGGAACACGAGTTCCCGATCTATTACCAAAAATAGCAGGTGTTAATGAGGTAAGTTATCTTGAATAAAAAATGTCTGAACTTACTGATCTTGTTAAACAACCTGTGACAAGACAAATTGCTAAGGAAAAAGTCTGTGGAATCTGTTCAATCCAAGGCCACCGTACTGATTCCTGTCCACGGTTGCAAGAAGGCCAACCTGCAGAATCAATGCAATTGGAGGGTATGCAAATCAGAATGGCCAAGGTAGGAGGTACGATCCATATTCCAACACTTACAATCCGAGATGGAGTGATCACCCTAACATTAGCTATGGCCAAAACAACAATCAGAAATAGAACTTCGGAGGGCAATCTTCTCAATCAGGTTCGTCTCTTGAAGATATGGTTAAGTCTTTAGCTGAATCTACTTCTAAGTTTGAACAAGAGACTAAGGGCAGTATGCGAAATATGGGAAATCAAATTACACAATTGGTCATTTCCATAAGTAGATTGGAGGTCCAAAATGGAAAGTTGTCTGCCCAACCAGAAGGTCCAAAAAAGGAAGGTCTAAATGCAACCACACTTAGGAGTGGAGCTACCTTGAAGCCACCTCCAATTCCTTCCAAAAATATCGAAGAAAATACTGAGAAGGTAAGTTTTGAACCCTCTGTTGATTTTTACTACACTGAGCCGCTCCCTTTCCTTTTAGATTAGTCCAACGTGATAAGAAAAAGGAGGAAGAGGACAAGGATGCCTTAGAAGTATTCAGGAAAGTTTCTGTCAACATTCCACTCTTGGAGGCCATTCAACAATTCCCAAGGTATGCCAAATTTTTGAAAATATGGTGTACCAAAAGGAAAATCTCCAACAAAAAGGTTAATGAAAATCTTTCTATGCTTGCTTTTAAACCTTTGTCTAAAAAATGCTTAGATCCATCTATGTTTTCCTTACCTTGCATGATAGGACATCGTCGTGTTAAACATGTCATGCTAGACTTAGGAGCTTCAATCAATGTTATGCCTATGTCTCTATATCATGAGTTAGGATTGTCTAATTTGCATGAGACTAGTGTAATAATTCAATTAGGTGATAGATCTAGCATTACCCCTTTAGGTATCTATGAGAATGTCCTTGTTAAAGTAGAGGATTTTGTCTTTTTCTGCTGATTTCTATATTCTTGATATGCCTGCACCATGTAACTCTTCTTCTGCCTCTGTTATTTTGGGTTGCCCTTTCATGAAGACGACAAAGGTAAACATTGATGTAGATTCATGAATTGTTACAGTAGGATTTAAAGGAAAGACTATGACATTTAGGGTAGTTGGTAATGACCCTCATTCCTCTACTAATCTAAGCACTGTTGTTTCTGACCTTGATAACTATGTTTCTTCTGATGATGAATCCTTTGGAAGTTTTGCACCACTTGTCTACCACAGTGACGATGACAACCCCAGTTGATTGGTTCAAACCCGTCAAGCATAACGATGTTAAAAAATTGCGCTTATGGGAGGCAACCCAATTAGTTATATTCTTCTCTTTTCAATTTAGTAGTTTCTTCCCTTGTTATTTCCTCGATTATCTTTCTTTCTTGCTTTATAGGATCCCTGCACTAAATCGTTGAAGTTTTAGCCAATCGTGGAAGTTTCCATATTTTCTAACCCAATGGTTAAACAGGAGAGGTTTTCTGTTCCCTTTCTACTTTTTGTCCTTTGAGATGTATGTTTAGTTTACATTTAGGACAATGTAATGTTTAGGTTGGGGTGGAAAACATATGCATGTTTGTTGTATGCTTTGATTGACCTATTATTTTAAGGAATTTTTTAAAAAAAATTAGAACCTGAATCGATGAAGTTCTGTCGAAGGTTGTAGGTATTTAAGTAGACGATTTACGAAACACCTCCTACCTGGGAGCTGACCTGAACTAGTGAAGTTTTGTCTAAGGCTGAAGGTATTTAAGTTGATGGTTCACGGAACACCTCCTACCTGGGAACTAATCTAAATCAGTGTTCATATTTATCTTTAAATTGAGCAAGCTTTAAATAAAATTCTGAGATTTTAAGCCTCGCTTTATAAAATTGATTATGAAATTTCTAGGATAAGAAAAACATGCGTATATATTTTTCATATAGTTGAATTGCATGAATTCTAACACCTTTAGAGACTTCATTAAAAAGTTTCAAAAATTTTCTTAACTAAATTGAGCATGAGTCCTTCCTAGCGTAGTTTTGTTGGTTTTAGATGGGTTAATAGGATTCGCGTCTCCGTTGTCACTTCGATAGGATAGGTAGCAAGTTTAGAGTAAATTTTTGCAAAATAGCTTGTTTTATGCTTTGGGGAGTGAGAAAAATAATATTTGCCTTGTGACTTTCAAAAGAAAAAAAAATCATTTACTTTACCAAGAAAAATAATGCAAGAGAAAGAAGAAAATTATTTTTGTTTAGCTTGCCGGGGTAAAAAGAGCTACCTCTAGTGTGATCAGTTAGGTCGTCCAAGAGTAAAACTTGAGAAACGTGGTCCTGCATTAGTTGTGTGAAAGCTAGTACCCCTAAAAATTCACATATATATATATGCCAGCTTAGGGCCCTGTTAGTTAAAGAAAAAGAAAGAAATCTAAGGCACCTCTTTGCATCATTAAACAAGTTAGTTTGTTCCTTTCCTTTAATGCATTATGCCTTTGTCCATTGTAGAGGGAAGGTGGAATGGGATTTTTATAAGTCCTTCTCGAACTTTTCAAAACATCTATAGGGACGACTTAACTCACATTTATGTATGACAAGGAATTTGGTTAATTTTAATTTTCTCTAACTATGCCAGTCTCGCATCTAATTTTCTTAAGTAAAATGTTGATCATGCTTATCTTTGAGAAATTGAGTCATCAATATTGCATTGCATAATAATCTCTCTCATAGTAATCTTAGCTTGCTCGAGGACTAGCAAGGTTTAGGTTGGGGTATTTGATAAGTCCAATTGGTTATACACTTAGAATCTCCCAATTTGCTTATCTTAGTTGAATTCCTTGCAAAAAATGCTTTAAAATGAGTATAGTATGTTTATAGGTCATCACCGGAGCTTTGGAAGCAATTCGAGGCTTAAACGAGCGAAATCGGAGCATAAAATGACTATTCTGCCCTTGGAGCCGTCGCAGCGTCGATACCCTATCATCCTAGTGTTGGGATAGATGCTGTTCAAATAAGGAAAAGACTTGGGTGTGAAGCTGAAGTCACAGCGTCTCGACGCTGCCACCATAGCGTCTCGACGCTGTGTTGATCCGCAGAATATTTTCCATAACTTAAGGCCTAATGTCTCGAAGCTGTGTCCCAACGTCTCGATGCTAGGTAGTTTTCCATAATCAAATTTTACCTATTTTTGCTGGAAATTTTCCTTGTTTGAAGACCCAATTCCGCACCAAATGACCACAAATGACCCAATTCCGCTGTGTTGATTAATCACTATAAATAGAGGGCCTTGGTGTAGGTTTAGAATCATCCCTCAACACATAATTCACTACAACATTGTAGTCCATCTATCGCCCTCTTTTCCACCATTCTTCTTAGTTTTAGTCTTTTTTGCTTTCCTTTATGTATTGAATGAATATTCAAGCTTGTTCATTCTCCATGAGAGGCTAAACTATTCATCCATGTAACCGGGGTGTCAACGTGTAAGTTCGTATTCTTTTAATGAAATTTCTTGTTTGAATTCTCAAAGCATGTTTATGTGATTTTAGTTATTTTACTATAAGTTTAGATTGTGGTGGGAAAGATTGACAACCTTGACCGCGCCCTCTCTAAATTTACTTGCTAAAATCTAAGTAGTAAATAGGTTAACATTATGTTATTACACATGCGTCCCTAGAACTAAATGATTTAATCAATTGTAATTGTGGTTTGTTGAACGTTTCATGTGAAGTAATTCAGCTAGATCCCATTGCGGTTTAGATTAATTAATCGGCCAATTAATTAGTTTAAACTAGAATCAAACTTAGTGTTTGCATGTTTGTGATAGTTGGATCATGGTTCTCAGTTTATTGTCGAAATACGCTAGACTTAATTTTTTTTTGATTTATTAGTGAAATTGATGATTTAAGTGAATTGAACTTGCTATGACTAACCCTATTACATGATCTTTGAGGTATTGATTTTTTCCCTTAATTTGATTCTCTTACATTCCTATTGCAACATTTTTCATAATTAGTTTTCTTTCCTTGTTTAGGTTGTTTGAAAATATAAAACCCCCCTTTTTGGTTACTTAAAACAACTAAGGAAATTAAGATTTCTTTGCATAGACTCCCTGTGATAGACTGCTACAAGTTAGCTTCAGAGGTTGAGGATTATAAATTTATTTGATAAGAGACCACGACAATCTCTTCCATCATTGATCATAAGTCATCATAGACCGAACCATATCTAATAAGGTTATGTTTCATTCTGTTACACCATTCTCTTGTGGTGTACCAGGGGCTGAGAGTTGGAAAGTAATTCCATGTTCCATGAAATAGTTTTGGAATCTTAAATCCATGTACTCTCCTCCTCGATCAGATCGCAGAGTTTTAATCGTTTTACCTAATTTATTTTCAACTTCATCTTTATACTCCATGAATTTTTCAAGGGCCTCGGACTTGTGAACCATTAGTTAAAGATACCCATATATTGAATAGTCATCAATAAAGCTAATGAAATATTCATACCCTCCTCGTGTGTTTTCATTCATTGGACAACAAAGGTCTAAATGCACAAGTTCTAAGGTTTCTTTGGCTCAATAACCTTTTTCAGAAAAAGGCCGTTTGGTCATTCACTGGAACAATTTTGGCTTTTAATGTCGGGCAATGCCCGACATTAAAGGTCTTTAATGTCGGTCACTTTTAATGTCGGGCAATGACCGACATTAAAAGCCACTTTTAATGTCGGTCGCTTTTCATGTCGGTCAATGCCCGACATTAAAGACCCTGTCCGACATTAAAAGTACACTTATAATGTCGGTCTTGCCCGACATTAAAAGACTCTTTTGTTGTCTGGTTGACCGACATAAATAGCACGGTTTTAATGTCGGTCGCTTTTAATGTCGGTCATTGCCCGACATTAAAAGCGCTGTCCGACATTAATTGCGTACTTATAATGTCGGTCCTGCCCGACATTAAAAGACTGTTTTGTTTTCTGGTTGACCGACATAGATAGCACGGTTTTAATGTCGGTCGCATTTAATGTCGGTCATTGCCCGACATTAAAAGCGTTGTCCGACATTAAAAGGTCGGTCTTGCCCAACATTAAAAGTGGCGACATCAAAAGCGTGCGACATTAAATGTGTGACATTAAAAGTTTGCAGATTTTAATTTTCCTATATAATATGTCCGACATTAAAAATCCGTTTTTGTATGTTTCAATGACAGGCAATGCCCGTCATCATTTTCATTCAGTATTAAATAAAAAAAATTGTTGGTTGCAAACGTAGCTAACCAACAATACTATTTCTTCCTTCCTGTAAACAAAAATAGAATCTGCAATTTATAACTTCCAATACAAATAGGTCAATCTAAACACAATTTTTTCATGTCACAACCAATTTGAAATACAAACACTTCCATATATCATTTACAATATAATACTTGGACCACCCGTCCCTCCACAAATTAGATCCAACCAAATATTCCAGAATGAAGCATTTTCAGATCAAGAGAGAACACATATGAACATTCACTATTGAAAAGTATGTACACTATTGAAAAGTATGTACACCTAAACAAATCCTCCACTATATATAAACACATTTCAAGCTAATTAATGTATATTCAAGTACATCTAGGTTACACAAATCCTCCAACAAAATTTGCCCATTCTATACGA